>JAUMTR010000011.1:5694587-5729077 GCA_032270685.1 Microctenopoma stevenorrisi
GGTGCTATTTATGGTTGTGGGTCTTCTAATTTTTCTATAATGAGAGCGGCTGTATTCATGGCAAACAATTTCCCTCTCGGATTAATAAAGTGTTTTGAATCTTGAATTCACAGAAATGCATATACCTGTGATGTTTTGCAGTCACGTTCCCTGATCTTGTCCTTGATGAGCTTAATTAATGATGTGATGTTGTAGAATTCAGCTTCTTCTAACACACCTTAAACAATTAAAAAATATTAACAAATTAGTTTTTCAGGCAGTGACTACTATGTACTGATCAGATATCTACTTCAGGATTTTTAGAGCTGCCAGTAGATACCAAGCATTTAAATTCTAATTATTTGATGCAACAATGAAACAGAACAGCATCAGAAAGCACATTTTTGCTACAGCTGACTGCATTTTTATTTTGAAACATTTCCTAATATCCATTTTAGATCTCACAGAGACATTACCTTCCTCTGCCAAATCCCTGTTAAGCACCAGTTTCCCATGCCTCAAGTAGTTGAGCACTGGTCCAAAGTACGTGGGGTCTCTGTCTATGAGATAGGCACCTGTTTCATCCTGAAAAACAAAAAAGGATAGAAGAGAACAGTCCAACATTTATGAAACACCCAGGTCAAAGCATACTTTCAAAAAAACTAGTATTATTTATTTATATTAATCCAGCAAAGAAATAAAGACAAGCGGGCTTTACTTTAATACAAGACAAAGAATGAACACGTTTATTCCTTGCAACATCTCAACATCAACTGTGTGTGTTATGCTCACTGTGCATCAGTGAATTTAATGAACAACTCTAGGGATGAAAATTACAGGGTCAGCGCCATGTGCAGATATAATCTCAAGGGTTAAGAAAACACGTGCACATACAACAGTTTTGGGATATCACTCCACTATTCCCATGGGCCTTGGGTTTGATCCTGATTTCTACACAACCACTGGGTATTCCCCTATTTCTGTAAGTACTGTAATTAGAGCATCTTTGTCTTGTGGGGGAACAAGCGGCTAAAACAATTAGAGCAGAACAGAAAAAGATTTGGAACAGCAGGCTGAATCCACCAAGGGGACCACCAGGGGAAAGCACCGCAGCTTACAATTGACAATTAGCTGGGTACAAAGCTGTCCTCACAAATAATATAAAAATGAGTTTAAAACAGCTGATACCAGTTTACTACTGAAAAAAATGTTGCTTAATGCAATATGACATTTACCGAGTTGAACATGCATGACATATTAAAATGCTCTGCACCGAGGAGTGCTCTAAGCAAATTTAAATCTAATCTTCAATTGCTACAGGATGTTTGACTTTGCATCAGTCAAGTTTATAGTAAAAACTGTGTGCTATTGTCACACACTCCAGACCATGAGCAAACATTACAAAGAAATGTGCACATATGGCCCTGTTTCACGAGTCCAGAGATTCAACTCAAACTCCATTAGTCTTTCCAATAATAAGAAAAGGGTCCCAGTGCATTTTCTTTTGTAATGAATCTCTGAACCCTCCTGGCTGGATGACCTCCTTTCCAAGGCAGAAATATCCCACCGTAATGCAGTGGGGCTCTATTCTGGTCTCAGTGCCCCGTGTCAGTTCCTTACATTTCTGTAGTCACTGGAGTTTAACCACAAGTACAGGTGGGTGTGTATGCAGGAAACAGACAAGATAGAAGCTGCATTTCTTTCCACTTTAAAACCAGTTCACTTTCAAAAAAACAGTCAAGCTTCTACTATCTGCTTCTATTTATTTGTCTAACAGCAGAAGCTTCCACGTACTAATAGGTGTATTTCTACCATGTGGCCACCTGTATCTACACATCTTGGAAAAACCCAACAAGTCTATAACATTAAAACTGACAGCATGTTACAGTTTCTATGTGATTTATTTCCGACAATCATTTATGTCTTTTGTTTAGGTCTAATATTTTGTACCGTCTTCTCTATCACAGAGAGAAAACTGGCATGAAAAAAAACATATGAAATGCTTTGAGACAGTGTATTGAGAGCAACTAATGCTCAGCTGAATCATGCTCACGCTCACTACTGTTTGTTCATTAGCTTCAAATAAACCAGACTTGGATCACTTTCAAACCCGGCACTTTGACAAGTCACTGCAAGAGAAGCACAGGTAGAAGTAATAACATTGACTATGACTCCCGTCCAGCAATTAAAAACATTATTGGCTTCACTTTTCGACATCTGTCATGTCAAAATATCAGCTCGACAAAAGCTCTATTCAACTTCTGTTTCGCTCTAAATTTTTGCCTCGGGGCATGTGCTCCCCCACTGCAGTGGCACCGGAATAAATAATACACTTTTATATGCTTTACCAAAAGGGAACACAAAGTAAAAGTAGTGTTGACATTAGCTCTCCATGTCTTGATCTACCAAACTTAAAGTGGCTAAAAAGTACTATGAAACAGCACGTAGGCCTTTTTCTTGGAAGATATTTTCTCGTCACGGTTGTAAACAAAATTAATTACACATGAATTCCACTCAGCGCCTTCATTTCAGGTTCCTGGTACTGTGCACTTTGGCTCGCCGTCACACCAGAACACTTAATAACATAATTGTTGATGTTATTAATAACACCTGTGCTCAACCAACCAAGACAAACAATGTTAAAGGTCTGCTGTGAAAAAGGTTACACAAATAAACTTCAGCACAAAGCCTAAAAAACATCATCAAACATTCAAAGCTGTACTATGTGTATTCTACTCTGAACAGTTTCTGCTTCCTGAACTGTTGTGTCTATGCTGTCTGTTCGGACGCACATGCATCTGTGGCGGACTTGAGGTGATGGCGACCCAGTTCAGAGATGACGACTATGGGACTCTGACATGGCCCCGTATACACAAAGGGGACAGTGTTTTTAATTAAAAACAAAAGACTGTGTCTCAGGGGCCCAGGCTGGGGAGCACTAGGCAACAAAGAGAGGAGCAGGAGCAGGGGCAGGGGCAGGGGGCAAGAGGAAGGCTGCTGCTGGGATGTACTGTAGCCAGACAGGAAAAGAGGCAGGCTGAAGAATTAGGAAAATAATATATTGAATTTAAAAGCCTGAAGTGCAATGTGAGAAAGTAGTAAGCATCTGTGCAACACTATGATCATACAGAGAAAAATAGCTCATCTATGAATAGAAACGTGGTAAACCGTAAGAACAGGTTCATCACTGAAATGTGATGATGTACCCTAAACGTTACTTAGTTGTTATGTTTATTAAGGAAATAAAAACTCTAGAACTACATGGAAACAGGGAAATCATAAAAAGACCAGATGATATTAACAGCACATATGAGATATAGGTCATGTCAGTGTAGGACAAGCATGCTACACAATGTTTGCTTCATGCAAACACATTTAAGCTAAAACACTCTGAACACACAATAGAGTCAACTAAAGTAGGCCTAACCATGACTAAACTCAACTGAAAGACAATTTAAAATGTATGCAAACAAAAGTTATTCAGAGTACTGGGTCTCACAGCAGAGTGTAGTGCATCAACTGTATCATTCTTCTACACACAATACATATCCTCTCACAGGAAATACCACAATGACCCACCCTTTAAATGCATGATGTGCAATAAGGCTTTCTGCAGGCATTCACACTAAAAGTAAAACCCTATTTCAATAAAGTTCATAAGTAGCTGGAGGAACACTGTTCCCACCATGTCACACAAGCATGGAACCTTTAACTATGCAAAATATTTCCAGCTAAATTTCACATATTTGTTCATATTCGGCCAAATCTTATAAGTAATTATCAAACTGCAACATAATACTAACACAATTATCACCACATGATATTCCAATTGTCAGTGACAGGAACTAAAAAAAAAGAGAACCAAATATGATCAAATGCTGCTCAGCCTTCACACCAGCAAAGCTGAGTACAAGCCTCCTGCAAAAACAGTGCTTTAAAGATGCTGCAGTAGATCTTCTGAGTCATGTGACTGTAGCTACTTAGCCAAGTGGAAGTCTGATTCTTGCAGAGTAGGAGTCAGGAGTCCCTCTGGAGTACACACAGTAATGGCATAGTCAAAGAGGCCTTCATCTTTTAAATAATACACACCCCACAGCAGCATGCAAAACTATCTCGTATTTTAAAATATCTAACACCGTCATTGCAATGCATGAGAGTGAAAGAAACTATGCAAAACAACACCACAAGCACATTTTCCAGAACAATTTATGACGGGGGTTTGTCAGGCACTGAATGAACAGCTCTTTTCCAAGTTCTCTAAAACCTTTGCTGTCAAAAAGAGGAGCAGTTTAGTTCCACAATAAGACAATAATAAAATATTCGCAAGCTGAAGCTGACGGCAGGAGAAATGGGAATCACAGTAAAGGAGCAAGGAGTGTAAGATCTGCCTCATCAAGGACTGAATTTAGTGATTAAATTCAAGCCAGCAACATTTAATTTTTAAAGACGATTATATATTTAGTGAATAAAGATGCTTAAGAATGATAAAGCATTATGGGACGATTTTCCCAATAGGACTCTGCAGCTAATCTGAGAATATAGAGCAGCAGGAGACAATATCCCTGTTAAATATTTACATCGTCTCCCACAGTGTGCTGAGGCATGACATACAACCTGATTCCAGCATTAAATCCAGCTATGCTACTTACACGTGCCAGAGAGAACTTCGTAAGGCCACTAATGGATATGAATAGGAAAAGAATAAGATGTTGAAGGAACAAGAATCTTTTGTGATGGGGGTGCTTGAAAAATTGATGCACCTCTCAAAGCTAGAAACCTGGGTCTTGAGTGGCCCAGAGCTGAGTAGTTTGAGAGTAGGAGTCTACCAAAAGGATAGATAGCTCGGTGTGCATTTCTCAGCTTGTAGAGTGGACAATGCAAAGTTTTTTAAAGCAATGCCTGCTTACAATGCTGCAGAGTGAAATTGAAACAGAAACATTAATGATACCATAGTAGAAAGACAGCTGTGAGTGTGATTTTCAATTCTGGCATAAACAATTTACAGAAGAAGACTTCTGTTATGGCTGTACATGTGACAGCACTTACTTCACTTTCTCCCTGTTCTACCCCAATGTGCATAACAGGCTCCAGTCAACAACATGAATAATGCAGCTCTCCTCAAGAGTCCTGCTGAAGCACGTCAGCCTGCGTGACTGAGAACTAAACCACACATTTCCTTGGCAAAGAAACGACACTGCATTCGCCCAAAAAGAGAGCTCTCCACTGATGTGTCACTGCTGGGCTTCAATATTCACATCAAAAGGTGATGTTGCACAAAAAACACCACAACAAAAACAGAAAAAACACAGCCCGTTTGGCTCAGTTGCAAAAAAAAAAAGTTTAAAATCATATCAGCACATACAAAGTGGCAAATGAAATAAAATCTAATAATAAGCTGTCTTTTACTAAGAGCTATCTTGAAACAGTGTCTGCAGGAGACAGAGGTAGATACACAGCTAAGACAAAGGATTGAGAAGGACTGATCCATGCTCACGGGAGGATAAACTGACAAGAAAAGCAAGCCGATTATTCAGAGATTAAGATATTTGCATGAAAATACGAAATGATCTATAGTCTCAGCTTAACTGTAAGAGGGCCAAGGGTGAGGATTTAAGTGTGCAACTTCATGAAAATTATGAACCACAGGGGCAATAAAATGAACAATGAGAATTAAAGCCCGTATGCAGATACTGACATATTATGCTTGATAGAACCAGGGGACCTTAAAGCACATGCACAGTGAACCCCCTTTCTGGAGTACCGAGGCTGTCGAGGAAGATAAGTGACTTCATCCCCAGCTCCGAGTTGTCAGCAGCACCTTACCCTACTTGGCAATGACTTATGTACTCATTAGGCATACCTCACCACCAACAGAGGCCGATTACTGCTGTGTAAAGAGAACCAAGACTAAAGAGAGGGAGAATAAAAAGCCTCCATTTGAGTAGGTAATAGGTTGAGTTTGACACCAATGTGTGAAGGTGTCATAATCACTTGAAAGCCCAGTTTATCAACAGAACAATATGGAATTAAAGAAATGATAGTTTGAATACAGAAATATTATAGTAAAACCAAAGAGACTAAAACTGATGCAAGTCTCTCTATCTCAAGATTCAGATTCAAGATTTAAAACTCTTTATTAAAGGGAAATTGTTTTGCCTAGCTACTAACTTTTGTGAAATATGAGTGAAATTAATAAAATAGATTAATAATAATAGCACAGAGTTGTACAATCTGCATCAAAGGTTGAAAATGTAATAGTTTTGGTAACTTGTTTCCAGATTAATAAAAGTATATGTGGTTTACACCTCGATATGTAACGCGTCGGTCAGATGGGGAAAGTTTTCAACTACTGCGGCCACTTGGAAATTTCACAGAAACGTTTTCTCTAAGAAAAAAAAACACTTTTAAAAGCACTACATTTATCTCGATAACACACTTGTGAAAACGCAAGAGCTGGCATTTGACCATTTCATAGACACATAAGGAGAGAACTAGGCACACAAGCTAGCACCCAGATCGTATGTCATGTGGTGACTGTCGGAATCTAGCTAGCCCAGTGGGCTAATGGTAGCTAGCCGCAAAAATCAAGTTAGCTTTAAGTGTTCCGGTAAACATTAAATCTATAAAAAAAAAAAGCTGGGAGTCTGACTAATGTAGCCAAAAAGCACAAGCACTTCCCATCATACCTGCACAGTGTATCAAGCAAATACACGCTATAGGAAAATGGAGTCAATCAAGTACGGTCCTAACTACAGCGCTAACTAGCTCGACTAGCTTAGCATTTACCTTGTCGGAGTCGAGCTCGGGGTCAGCTTGGCTCAGTCTGTACAGAAATGATTTTGGATCTCGACACAGCGTCTGTCTCGTTGTTAAAAAATATGTACCCCCGACGTTTAGTCGAATCCATTTTGATGCTCCGACCCCGGCCGAAGCGTTTCTCTCCGCCGGAGAATGGCCCAAGCATCTCCGGTGCACGGAGCCGCTCGCATCGGAGATATTCTCTGCCATCCCTCTCCCCGTCTCCGCCGCCCTCGCTTCTGCTCGGTCTGTGCCGCTGACAGGAAATATCTAAGCTGCAGCCACTAACTTGGTAGTCCACGATTCATGCAAAGCAGCGAGCCAGCTCCTCGGCCACTCCTACTAACCCACTCCACCAGCTCTCAGAGACGCCTGCATAAATTATGCCAGAGACAAGAGATCCTCCCCGGCTTGATCTCCTGATGCGTCAACATGGATCTGTTCATTGTGAAAGACTGGAAATCCAAGTGGAAAATTAAAGCATCATTAGTATTTCTTAATGTTTCCACGAAAACTGTGCGTCAAAGCCCTCAAGTAGTTTTTCTTGCACTGCAATGAAGTGTGCATGGCAATAATTTTCATGACACACACACACAGATAATAGAGCAGAAGTTTATTTACATGCTGCAATATGCGAGATACCATTGCCACTCAATGCTGCTGCTTTTCACTATGTCACGATCGCGGTTGTTAACAGAAGACAGGACACATGGCTTTATTTGAATGCCTAAATCCCTACATGCTTTAATTACTGGACTACCAAGCATTAAGTGGAAAATTCATCATTCAACATCTACTGACCTAGCGCACAATAATCAGAGAGAGAATGAACAGATTCATTAAATTATCAGAATATGATTAAATCACTGAGCAAATAGAAAATGTATGATATAGTAAGAAAAAAGCTGTAAAATATTATAGTTTACAATAATTATTCACATTCAAAGGCTTTACATCTCAATACATACACAACATGGCCCCTGAACATGACTTCAATCCAAATATGATTCATATATTAGAATTTAAATAACACAGAATGAACTAGAGGCTAAACAATAGCCATCAAATAACCTTATACAAGAATAAAAATACAAAAACTGTATCCTAATATCATTGCATTACTTGCTTCAGATTTTAATAATACATCATCTGTACATCACAGTTCTAGTCAGTTACAAGCCAGGTAGAGTTTTCCATACACGATGTAACCGACTGCCATCGACTTGATTCAAACAAATTTTCTAACTAGAAGAAAACACTTCTTTAGTGCTTTCTTAACTTTATAGACAGATACAGCAATTTCATCATCGGTTATTTGGATCAGATAGATAACCTTTAACTGACATCCAACCACACTGTGCCCCAGGTCCCAGGGCAAGAGGGTGCTATTCACTCCAGTCACACTGCACACACAGACTCAGCTGAAGGAAGAGGACCTTTGGAAAGGACCTGAAGGTAATATGTCAAATAATTAAAAGCATTGTGATAATACATATTGCTAAAACAAAGGTTAAATCAATCGCTTTAATTTCTATTGGGCCAAACGTTAGAAGGAAAACAAAATAAGATGCACTAATGAGCCCAGAGAGGCAGTTGTGCAATTTTGCAGAGGGACAACAGCTTTACTGTGATTGCTTCCGAGAATGATAGTATGTGAATGTATCTCTGTCGATGAAGTTTTCTGTTCAGCATGGGGTGGTCAGCACATAAGATTTTGTCTTCAATGGGACGTACTGACGATGAACTGACTATCCCAGCAAAAATGAAATTGAATTCACACCACAAAGAAATAGCCAGTGAATGGTACAGATCAGCCAAATCATCTGTTAATATTTGCCAATGCAGTCAAAAAACCCACCTTTAAGCTTGAATAAACTACAATTCCAGTGCCCTAGGAGAGAGAAGCAGACAAGGCTGAGCTACAAAACTGGCCATGCAGGAAAGATAAGTAAGTTATGATTGAGAAGTGCAAGCTAGTGGCATGTTTACCCATCCCCTGTCAGAAATACATCCTCAGTAACGGCTATGGAAGGCTCACACTTATACAGAGACTGATTCAGACCCATGTTACATAGAGACGTTAATTTGACTGCAATAGTACTAAGAGGCAAAAAAAACAAACAAACAGAAAAACAACTTGTATACCATGGGAACATTTGGGCGGAGAAAAAAAAAATCAGATTTGAGTTTGGTAAACATGTGAGACTGAATCAGCTTACAGTATCTGTTACAACTATGGCATAAATGCACTAGAATTAGGGCGTGACAACAGTTTGCACGTACAATGTAGGATTAGGATATGGTTTGATTAAGATATCGGGATAGGCTCTTGTTCACAAAAGCTAGATTTTGTGTTATGGTATCATTGTAGAAGGAAACCAGTCCTTGCATTTGAGATAGTCCTAGCGGTTTGTCAATCTACAGGCCAAGCTTGCCCTTCTTATCCCCCCTGCAGAATGTACAAAAAGCAAATGTGCATGGTGGCAGTCTTATCATCCATACATGGAAAATGCAATAGAAGCCTCACAGAGAGCACAAAGAACAAGCAAAGCAACCCTGAATCCAAAGTTGTATTTTTCCCATGGTTCTACTCAGGAAAACAAACAAAGTCTAGATGTCAGCGTCTCTAAGAGTTTGTTTACATTGCGGTGATGAAGGGCACTAAAGAGGGTGTTACGCTGCTCAGTGATTGGCCTCAGAGCTAAAGAGGAGTGACCACAGGAGGAAATGTGCTCCTATAGGCCAGGGTTTTGGTGCCTTTGATAGATCTTTCTCCACACTTCCTGGATCTTCTTGCACCACCTGTCAGCATTTCCACTGGGGTCCATTAAATAGTATGTTCGGTTAGGCTGAAAACATCACAGAAAGGGGAAAAAAGTAAACACAAGTGAACACCATATTATGAGTAATTCTAAATAGTGGGCAAGTATCAACATGCTGGTAGAGGAAAATATGCTGGACAGAGAAAATAATTATGTACCGTGTGAACAAAGAAGGTTTTGAAGTTCTTGGCCTCAGGGCGTAGCTCAAGGGACCATGGAATCTCCCCTTTCAGAACCTTGTTGACAGGATCCACGTAGTACAGGTGTGGTCCTTCAGTGAGAAGCAGCTGTCTCCGTCGAGCAAAGAGACCCTGCAATGGAATGCCGCACAGCTTGAGATGGTAGCTTACCAACAGAGGGGGCTGTTACACCAGTGAGACTTTTCACATCAAGCATGTCTTTACTTCTTATAAACTGACAATCCAAGAAATACGTAAGTGACTTCACTGATAATAAGTAAACTCTTACTGAAAAAAACACAGCTATTATAAAGTCCTACTTAAGCCCTAACAAAAGTACAGAAATACACAAAAATAAAGATTTTATAACACACAAGCTAGAATTCACCGACCTTTCGTTTATCCACTGGGCCCATTTTCAGGATCAGGTTATTCTCCACAAACTGGTGCCTGTGTAAATAAGCAACAGAAGATTACCGTCACTCCCCCTTTTTATTCCAACATGTAATCGCCTATATACAAGTAAAAGTCACAAATAAAACATTGTAATTTAACTTTGTTCAACATTCCTAGTACACGAGGTAGGACCTGAAGACCCTAACACACAAAGATGAACGGGTTGATTAAGGTACAACAGGTAGTGAGGGGTTTACCAGGGATTTCCACAAGTCTGTTTATCCAGCAACAACTGTTTCTCCTCTTCAGTGAATTGTAGGTCCAGCTCAAAGGAGTTGTTGTCCAAGTCATGGATGTACTGCTCAATGTTGCTGCTGGATCTCTGGGGGAGCGTTGATTCATGTGGCGACAAGGAGTGTGATGAGCTGGACTGGGCCACCTGCATGTTGCTAAACTGGCTCAGGAGGTCGTCGTACTGTTGGAAGTGGGGGGTTCAGGGTTTGGGGGAAAATGTAGCGTTAGGGGAAACCATGCACGCATATAAATGAACAACTTACAAATAGTTAGATGGAACAGAACAAGTCTTACATTCCCATAACAGTCTTCATCATCTTCAGACATGGCGGGGAGGTATGGGGTAAGCTTGGGTGGTGTCTGTAGGTGTAAGTCACTCCAGGAGATGGTGTCGAAGAAAGGATGTTGCCTCAATGGGTCATACCCGCCCATTTCTTCACACCCAATCCTTTTGGAAGGTTCCAGTGACTGTGGGGAAAAACATGAAGCAGGTGTGATGTGTTTTCATACAGCTGAAAACTGGCAAAGTAAATAATTAACTCAAGTACATATAACCAATGACCTACCAAAAGCTGTCTGACAAGATCCTTGGCTTTGGGGAAGAATTTCTCCGGGAATTCATACTCCAGCTTTATAATCTTCTGGAATATTAGGTACTCATTTCTATATCATGTAAGGCAGAACAAAAACAAATATACAGAGACTCTTAGAAAGACTTGTCACGAGTGAAATGTGGTTTGCTGAATTAAGATTACCAAGTTTACATTGCCATAGTACGTTTAATGGTAAGCTAACAAACCAGTGTGCTAGACATTATTTAAGAATCAGCTTTATTGTCATTGTGTACATTTACATGATACAACAAAATGTGATTTCTGCATTTAACCCAACCCATCCTCCACAGGGGGTGCCCAGGGAGTTCTCGCTGAGTGTTGGGCTCAAGGACACACCTGGTGTGGGGAATGGGCTGGGAGTCTAGCTGGGATTCGATCCTACCACCTTTTGCATACCAATCGGATGCCTATCTAATTATCCCCATTGAGCTACCTGGCTGCGATAATATAATTATGAATTAATAAGTATAAGCTGAGCGGCAACAAAAGCATTCCCTTGGTTCTTACCCAGCTCTGAACGGTGGTAAACCAGCCACCAGCTGATAAATAATACATCCCAAAGCCCAAAGGTCAGAGCTAAGACAAAAAGAAAGACAACAGAAAAATTAATGTATGTGTTGTCCTTATCTCACACAAGTAGCTGATGAAATGAACAACGATTAGCAAATGTGTCATTTGCATAATAGCCTAACTTTCTTACCTCTTGCAGGCTGACTTCTCTGTTAGCAACTCTGGAGAAACATACTGTGCTGTTCCAACAAATGAGTTTGCTCTCGCTGTCAAACAAGGTGAAAAAATAGTAAATCATTTTAAAATAATTTTGAGTTCATACAGATACTACATACTCCCTGTGCTACGAAATGCAAGTGAAAATTGGGAGTGTAGTTTTACCTTGTTTACTGTCTGATGATAACTGTTTTGCTGTTCCAAAGTCTGTTATCTGGATGTGCATCTCTTCACTCAGAAGAATATTCTCTGGTTTCAGATCTCTGAAATAAAATCAACAGGTTTCAACTTAATCATATAACCATGTGTAAAAGTTATGTTAGAAACAGTAAAGCAAAATGAAATGCCATTAAACTAAAAAACCTACCTGTGTATTATACCCTTATTGTGTAAGTATTCTAGGGCACAAACTATTTCAGCTGAATAGAATCTAGTACAGGTCTCATCAAATGAACCAATTTTCCGAATGTATTTCAGGAGCTCTCCATTCTTAGCGTAGCTGAGACCAAAATCTAAGACAAAACTGGTTAAGGACCATTGTGATTTCTTCAAATGTCAAAAAACAACCACTTAGGATTTCTCAAAAAAAGGTTTTACAGTGACAACAACAATTGGACTAGTTTTAGTTCCTAGACAACATTTCGCTGTACCATTCCAGAAGGCTTTCTCGAGTCTAGACAGACCTGGTAGGTCCATGTCTGGTCCGGACTTGAGAAAGCTCTCTGGAATGGTAGGGTGAAATGTTGTCAATGAACTAAAACAAGTCCAGTTGTCACCGTAAAACCGTTTTTGAGATAACCATGACCTGGGTGAATAAGAATCTTTACAGATATGCATCTAAGAATTGTTTAAAAGCACAAAATGACGGAATATTGTTAATATTGAACAACACACAATGAGAAATTTAACTTGTTAAAGGATACACAACTTCTCATCATCTTGAAATGTGAAGTAGAGCTTGACGAAAAATGGATGATCTAGATTTGACATCAAATCCCTTTCTCTTTTCACATACTGGGCTTTATTCTCCTTCATAATATGGCGCTTCTCTAAAATCTTAACTGGAGGACAGAAAAGACAATTTTAGTATATGACAATAAAAACATTAAATTTTCTATCCTGATCATAAAGTGGATTTTAAAACAATTTTTTTCTTTATTACTTACTTGCATATTCTTTGCCTGTTACCTGCTCTCTCGCCAGTACAACCTTTGGATATAAGAACAGACATTCATAATGTGGCATGTCACTTTTTTTGACAGAGTTGGGGGAAACGAGTAATTCCTAGGGCCTGTTTCATCAATTCACCTCAAATTAACTGAAGATGAGTCATCCTAGTACATCAAAAGAATGCTAGCATGTAGCAACATCTGCCCAAGTATAACTCACAAGAAATGGAATGCAAGTTACATACCGTGGAGAAGGAGCCCTCTCCCAGTATTTTGCCAAATTTAAAGTCCTCTGGCTTCTTCTTGCGTGGCTGTGATGTTTGGGCAGCTGGCTGCGTGCGGAGGTCTGAGACCTGGCTGTTGGTAGATCCTCCTACAGCACGAGCCTCTGAAGCTGAGCCCTCCATGCTAGGACAGTGGCTACTGCTTGCGCCTGGGATAGCAAGTGGCGAGCAGGAGTCAGGGTGGTTTCTTACCATTGATGGATGCGAGCAGGAACAGATGACAAGGTTGGGCTGAATAGGCACAACATCATACTGTAACAGGAGAGGGAGTGTGGAGAATATATTTGTCAGCAGAGTTAAGCAGTTGGATCATCAATGTGATTTAAATATGACTTCTTCAAAAGAGATATGGACTATGAAAATGTGGGATAACAGTGAGAAGGGTGACAATAACAATTGGAACAAAGAATTGGGGGAAATGCCACGTTAAATAGAATAAGACTGGAATAGATAAGGCTCAGAGGATCTTAAATATATATATTAAAAACGCTTTCCAAAGTCAGGCATACTGCTCCATCTTCAACTCTTGGTAAAATAGCAGAACTTGAAAACACATTTTTACAGTGAGACCACTTGAGGAGCAAAGTCTAGAAATAACAAGGTCAACAACTATTGAAGGTGCCGCTTCTGAGCCTAGTAGTCCCACCCTCCAATGGTGTTAAAGTTACTGTTTTCATGTGACAGCTGTACTTCCTACGACGACTGCAATCAACCCATTTAAACTTTTATGTAAATATTCGAATTGACAGTACCGCTAACTCAAACAAACACAAGTAGAGCCTCACCAAATGATTGTGAAAGACTCAAGATAGCAGAATGTTACAGTGACAGACCATGCTTTCCAACAAACTGTTGCTTCTAACAACGTTAGTTATTTTTAACTCACTGAACTACTGTAATAGCCAGTGCTAATGTTATTCAGCTTAAAACTCCTTTAGCGCTAGTTAGTACACTTGGCCTAGCTTCGTCTCATTCAAAACCAAGGTGTGGCCATTTAGCTGCCTTATCCGGACTTGATAGTATTGTTGCCAACTGGCCATATAACCATCTACTGATCTACTACTATTTGGTCGACCGTGTAATGGTTGACGAAAAACGTAAGCTATCGTTAACGATAACCTAACCCTGAGCTCTAGGATAACAACAGGCCTGAGCGAACTTTCTTTGCTAACTGACGTTAACGCCTGTTAGCAAGCTAACGTTAGCTCTGGTGCCTTGTCAAATAATGCCGGCCGTGGATGACAGCGAGTTATAAACTTAATGCTAACAGTCAGTTAGCTAACATTAGCGAGCCAGGTAACAACTTGCTAGCTAAGTAACTTCAACACGTTATGCATTTTTGTGTAACGCCACTTTGTCACGTTAGAGGTTAGTGTACTGCTGTTAATTTTAGGATTTTTATATAAATGGGTTGACATTTGAACTTAACTGTGTTAACATAAAGAAGCTATATTCTAACCTAAGGTGTAACGCACTAAAGCTAATGTTAGCCTGTTAGCAAGAAGCATCATCATCGTTCAAAAGCGCGAACCTGTTTAGCTAACGTTAGCCAACAACTAAACACGAGAAAGTGGTAATACATCCTACTACACTAATGGCGACTGCGACTAAATGCTAAACCAACACGAAGTATGTTTAAAAACATTTTATTGTGATTCAAATCAGGCGCTGGACAACATACATTAACACAGCCAGCATTAGGTGTTTTTAGCCAACGAGCTAATCTCGCTAGTTAGTGAGTCGTAACGTTAAACGATCTCTGCGGCTAGCACCGCTCTTCAAATGAAGGCCCGACGTAACTATTTGTTGTCAAATAGCCGCTAGACCATACATTCAGAGCACCGGCTTCGAATTGTTATTCACGTTAAAGGTGCTACACTCACCAGCTGACTTGTAGCTCTTGCCATGGGAGTTTTCCACGAGTATTTATTTGGAATAAAATAATTAGAGAAGCTCCAGTAATGGCTGCCTCTGCGCCTTCATTTTCGAGCTGTGACGTCGTTCCACAACAATGTTACCGCAGGACAGCAGAGGAGAGTCCCGCTGTGTCCGCCCCCTCGCCACATTTACAACCCACTGAACTTCATCTTACTGATAAAGACGGTCAGACGACTGCAGCGGTTGTTGATATTCAAATGCAACAGCAGACGTGGCCCCCAAACCGTATTTGCGCGCGTCTGCTTTTCATTCACCAACAAACCGATGCGGCCACGTTAATCTACAGGTCTTTTATAGCATTTGGCTTAAGTTTCGTGTAGAAACAGCAAGAATTCACACCACCCACAAGTCTGGTATAACCGACGTTTAGCCATCAAAATATGTGTAGCGAACTCTGCATTACCCAACATGCACCTTAAACCAAGCAAAGTTTGCAATTATTTATTTTGTTCATGGTGACATTTACAACTAACAATACATTGTATACTTATATTCTTGGAAACAAAACTGGATGGCCCAAAATAGCCTTCAGTGTATGCCGGTGAAATGACTATTTACACAAGGTTTGGCATTTGGCTTTATTGTAACTTTGATTCAGTCTCTTCCTCTTCGTCATGATGATATGACACTAAGGTTGGCTCATCATTGCTCTCTGTTTTTTTATCTTCTGCTTCATCTTCATCGTCCTCTGAAGTGTCGGTATCCTCACTAGAATCATCTTCAGGTGTACTAAATGTGGAAATGGCAATTTGTTAAATTGGTATTCATACCCATGATGAAAAATCTAAGATTATATATATTTAAAATAAAGCTAATGATAATTTAAAATAACTTAATCAATTATAGTAATTTATTTACCAGCATATGGTCTAAGTTTAATTCCTTTCTAAGACATATTAAAAGCTTACCACGGACGTCTGTTCAGATTCCTACATTCAACTCCTGAGTTAACATCAAATGGATCTGGAAAAAAGACAGGTGATTAGTGTTCTTTAAAAACACTGCTTCATGTATCCCTCTTTATAAATTTTCCAAAAGGTGCAGGAAGCAATTAGCCTGGTTCCACATCTATCTATCACATATCTGAGATTCAAAAACAATCAAATAAATCAAAACAAATGAACGAAACTGCAGTTGCTTCTGATTATGGATTATTTGACTAGGAACCAATATAATGAATTTTTACATTATTTTGTAACTGGGCGGGGGTCTATTTCTTAATGAAATCAAAATATTAATAATTTTTACATACAACATAATCAATATAAAAAAATAATCACAACCAGTTATGGAACTACAAAAAACAGATGCAACCCCAATATCTTTCTCTCATATATTACCAAACTCCTCCTCCTCTGGTTTAGATGAGAGAAACTCCTTCTCTACAAAGAGTAGCTGTTCCTCTGACTGGCAGGCAGCATAGCGATCCAGCAGAACTTTATTGAGCTCCAAGAACACGATGCCCCACTTGAATTTCTTCAACAAAAGCACTGCCAGTTCTTTAAAACCTGAAAAATCACAAAACTGTGATATTTCCAACCTTTGCTTATAACAGGAATCGTAAAGCGATTAGGAAGACCCCCACATATTCCTTGATAATTACAGCTAAAGCCTTACCTACAATGCAGAATGTAGCAGCAAAAGCCTCAACGCAAGATAACTTGCAAGGCTTGCCATAGTTGACGGGATTTGCAGCTACAAGATATGGTAGTAACCTGGGATGTGATCCAACCATCTTACTGAAAGGAGTTTCTTCCAATTTAGCCCAGGAACAATCAATCACCGCTAACCCATTCTGGGCCACAATCTCCCTGTGCATAAAGGAGTCTATTTTAACAGCAAAAATTCAAGAAGTACTCATTAGATTACTATTTATTTTAATTATTCATAAAATAAAATATTTATTACTATAAAACAGCACACATTCATTAATTTCAAATTCATTTTAATTTCAATTGATGGCTACTGGCTTGGCTGTATATAGATTTTTTGTAGTGCTCAACACACCTGTCAGCTGGTGTCACATACTTTGTACCCATTGGACTCAGTATGAGTCCATTAAATCTCTGATTGAGACGAAGGTTGTGTACGAAACCTTTGCGTACTAGCTTTCTTCCCGTACAGCGTTTAGGATCACAGTGACCCAACTCCCACATGGCAAGTGGACAAGGCAGTTTAACCTGTGGGGCTTCTGCTCCTTCCTCCAGGTGAAGACTTGCTGAAATAAAATAATAAAAACACACTGTCAGACAACAGAGGGTACATTAAAATGCAAGTGTAAAAACAAGAAAACAACATACAAGTGCAAGATGCATGCAATCTCCTATCAATTCCTCAAGGGCACTCACTTACTGCTTATTACTGTGGCATACATTACCAGAAACTTTGTCATTTCAAATATAATATCAAATGTCAAGAACATGGCCAGTTTGAACCATAGGAGGTCACAAACAAGGTATCAATACATCAGTGCACTGCTTCTACATCAACTATTTCGAAAATGTGGTAATTTGTAGTAAACGTGTAAAATATGAGAAAATACACAAAACGACTAAAACATGTTTTTGAATTATAAATAGTCAGTGCATCGTTACCTTCAAAAGCAGTGTGCATTTCTTCTTCAAAGGCCTCTAAAGATTTCCCTTTCATTTTGTGCCGTTTATCTTTGCCTTTGTTGTCAGAGCGCAAAAACTTGCCCGGTTTCTTTCGCCCCATGTTGAATCCTGTGGGTAACTAGTGAGTTACTGTCAGATAAAACAAGCTAACACTTATTTACTCTGGCATTAGCTAGGTGGCTACTTAACTGACACTAGCATGCGAGAAATGTATCTCACAAGTAACGTCTCCTATTATACAGACGCAGTTTACCAGTTTATACACGTTTAACAATACGATTAGTATTAAATTATCCTCATATTTATCCTTTACCTCTATTTAGAACATTTACACTATGGTTGACTCGGTACAAACTACTTTGTATCGTGGTAAGCACGGCATAGTTCAGAAGAACACTGCGCATGCGCACTTGTTAATTTGATCACATGACCTGTCACCTGACTAGGAAAAACAGGAAATATAGCTAGAAAACAAACCGCTCTCTTCGTTTATTCATTCAAAATTCAGCGATGTATTGTGTATTTAATGGAGTATTTAATTTAATAAGGTGTATAACCTTCATATGTCTTATCAGTAAGTATTTATGTACTTCATTGAATATCTTTTGTTTGATAAAAGTAATGCCAAGACAGAAGCGCTGTGCTCTGCTCCCGTGTGCTAATAGAGTTTAATTTGACATGTTTACACAGTAAACCATGTATTATGCGGTAAAATGAAAATAGTCGAGGAGCCAAACACATTTGGGTATGTTAACCAACATAATAAGTCACAGTGTTGGCATCCTGTTGGCAACCTTGCTTACATTTTTTCTGCGTGTAGGTTGAACAATCCTTTTCTGGTTCAGGGAAGCAGACTTCAGCCAAAAGCGACTCCATCCCCCGTATCTGGTAAAATATTTCTACACTCAATTTAATCCAGTGTTTAACTGGAAGAAGCGTTAATCGGTAGATGGCGACTTAAAGTTCGTAGGAGTTCTCTGTCACCGATTTTTCCTATTATATCGACGATATTGTTTCTTTTAAGGCCCTGCACATCTTCATCAACTGGCTGGAAAGTGCTTTAGTCTCACAGAGTCAACGTAAGTATTTTATATATCACATCCACATCCAAATTACTCAATACGTTTTTACTGGCTCTCAGCTTCTAACAGTTTTGTTTTGTTAAAGTTGGTCTGACCATGTGTCATCTTGCAGGTATAAATATGAATTCTGTCCATTTCACAACGTCACCCAACACGAGCAGTCATTTAGGTGGAATGCCTATAGTGGGATACTGGGGTAAAAGTCTTTTACATTACATTATTTGCAGTCCTGACATTCGTCATCATGAAGCTGTTGGTTTGTTTTAAGGGCAGGTTTCTGTGTATTCCTCACAGGATTTGGCAAGAGTGGGAAATGGTGAACAACACATTCACAGGCATGTGGATGAGAGATGGGGATACTTGTGGAGGCAGAAACAGAGAAACAAAAGTTAGTGCTTAGCAGGTTATCAAACTGGAAAATCTTTAACCAACACAATGTCAAATCAAATCAATGATTATATCAGTGATATGAACTAGTTGTGTAACTTGTTTCTTGTCATGTCTTTCTAGGTGATTCTTATCTGCAGTTCTAGCAGCAAACTTTCTCAAGTATCAGAACCCAGTACTTGTGTGTACTCTTTAACCTTTGAGACTCCACTTGTTTGCCATCCACATTCTCTTTTAGGTAAGACAGAAGAACAATCTTACAGCGCAAGTCTGCAGAAAATGTCAGTGGTAGTAATTACGTCCTATCACTTTGTTTTTTTAAGTGTACCCAACCTTGACTGAGAAGCTGCAGAGCGAATGGGATGAAGCTGAGCAGGCTCGATATGATGGTATTATTACTGATCAGGTAAGCATTGACCACAAAATAACACAGCTGATTCCATCTGTGTTACTGAACGTTTAGACCACATTAAAGATGATTATATGCGCATACCAACTTCACTCAAATACCTGAGGTAATTCAAACACAAATATGTAGTTCTTTTATTGGAATTTTAGTAATCCATCAATTGATTGTGTCCATTAATACATGTTATGTTTGATCCAGGGTTATAATAACCTTTTGAGGGATATTTTTGAAGATGCTGGTCTCCTAAAAAGCCAACGAGTAAAAATCACCACGCCAGAGGTTGCAGCTAATTCAGAAACACACAACTCTTTACAGAAATGTACAGAGGCATGTATATTTATACATAAATGTAAATACTTTTACAAATAATTGTCTACAACACTATTACAATATAACTCTGATATGGAAGCTGAAGCTGTATTTTTAATGTTTTCGTACAGGACTTCCAAAAACAGAGAGAAGAGATTGAGAGACTGCGTGCACTTCTCACTCAACACAGTATTCCTTTTGATTCAGAGCACAGTAAGTGATCTCAGCTACACTCTTCATTTTATTATTTCTGAATCATAATGGTGTGTACGTTCTCTTGCTACATATCATAGGTGAAGCTAATGGCACTGCAAGTGTGTCAGTTAAGGATCAGCACCTAAGAGGAGATAATGGCCCTTTTGATGTGCAGTGAAAATCACCTGGAGTGAGACACAAGCTTTACTTAAAAGCACCTGGTTGGATTTTGATAATTTTATTGTTTATCTATGAGCAACTAGTATTTGCTAAAGGTTAATTTACTCAGGACACTAAGTGAGTCATGTGTGGATTACAAACTTTAGAGTTATGACACTGAACTGGTTCTTTACAGGACTTTTAAAGTTAAGATGATCTTGTTACATGTTCGTGTAATGTAAGCAGCCAGCCTATTGGGAAATAAAAATGTTTTAAGATAATATTGAGACAATTGAGTCTTCTGTAGTTTTACAAACTTAGCATTAAATATGGAGGCCTGGAGAAAACTCTCCTAACAAGAAAGACGTATTTTCCAGAAGCATTTTATCATGTTATTTAATTAATTAAATAACCTGATATTTTTCATGTAACAAAGTGACTGTTATTAAAATTAACAGATTTGTGATGTTAACGTTTGTCGTTTCATACATTAAGAAGAAGTTATTATTAGATATTATGAGTATTTTAGGAATCCAGAAAGTAAAGGTTACCACTGTTAATACAGAGTCTCAGTTTCCTTCCTGAATTAAGACACAGTACATGAGGCTCTAGAGCAAGAGGTCTACTTTCTGCTGCAGTTTTCTACCTACGCAGCGGTCACAAAAATAGAGTGCAGCTCTGTATCTGTTTTTGGTCTTAGTGTGCTTTATGGTCACTGTATATAAAACTAAATTAGGATTTGCATTAATTACAAAAATGAACATTGATAGTATCTCTTCATCTGTCTATACTCTTCTGGATTCTTACAGTAAACATAACCTATAATTAACATTAACTTGTTGTGGTGACAGATTACTACATGGCCAGCATTTACACAAAAATGGCAAGACATTAGACAAACTATCCTACACACATGAACAAAAATGTGAGAAATACACATGATTAAATGAAAACTATTATAAAACAACTTAAGTTAGGGCAATCACCCAGTCCAAAGGTAAATGAACATGTTTCAGTCCCTGCCTGGTGGATATGAGGTTTTTATGTGGGACAGGTCAGGAAAGCAGCTGGATAACTTCTCTGGCTCTGTGCGCCCTCTTCTGGACAACAACATCATCTGGTTCTGTACCCGATTCTTCAACTAAAGCCAAGGCTTTCTGCACTGTCGTGTCCCTCGCACCTCCACGGAGTCCGTCAAGATACTGCAGCAGCACACAGAACTTCTCATCTGGAAACTTTAAAAATAGTATTTTAACTGATGAAAATAAAATAAATAAATAAATAAAATACAGTTTTAAAAGATATTTTAACGGAAGTGTAGTGTAGTCACTTTACCTTATCCAAGTCAAACATGTGCTGCAGTAACCATGTCTGCCTGGTCTTCTGGAACTTCCACTCTGCTCGCTTTTCAGCCCAGCTGCATGGACAAAAACAGTGTAGGTTGTGGGTGTGGGCTGTGGTACTACATCAGTTAACGCTTGCAAAAGGCAGATACTGTTTGTGCAACATGTAAAAAACAAGATGTTATAATTAGACTTGGGTGCGTTAACGCGTCATTATCGCCTATTATCGACATCTACAGCTTTCTGGGAGGACATTTTAATTTTAAATCGGCGGAGTTGATTGAACCACATTACAACCAATTCAAGCCTCCGTCGCTGAAACAACGTTCACCGACACAAATACATAAAGGAATCTTGACGCTCATGCTGCATCTTTCTATTAATGACAGACACACAAAGTAACAGCTGTGTTTTTAAAAACGCTTTTCGGGGGGTTTACGTGACAGATTTTGCCGCGTGCGCTCTCTTCGTGTGCGCGCGCGCGCATCGGAACCACAGATCAGAGGAGAATAAATAACCGCGAGCAGGTAGAGACAGAAATGACATAAGATGCATAACATGAGTTTGTTGAGTTAGTTTAACAAAAGTACAAGGTACAGACCTGTGGTTACACACAGGTGGCTCTGGCCACTGAGAACAACTAGTTTTTATTTAATAAACTAGATTAACGTCACATGTACTTGCAAATAGCTTTGGTTTTCCATTTTATTAGATTCTATTAAGAATTATTTAGGAAAGGAAATACTGCTGTTAAATAAACATCAATGTTGTTCATATAGCAGTACTTTTCATTTTCAATTGCTTCCTATAGTTACAATATAATATGTTAGTGTGGGTGTTTCGGAAATATGCTGGTGCTTTGTCATTCCGTATACATAGAGTAACAAAGTAGAGAATAATAAAACTGAAAACACGAGAGCTCAACAAGTCCTGACTGTAAGATACTACATTTTGGTGATTGGTGAACACAGCAGTTTACACTTCCAACACAAAGGTAGTGTTGGAAGTCTCTTAAGCCAATATAAACCTGACAACATAATTTGTTCTCAGGAAAATACCCTTTAAAGCAGAGGACATTTACAGCACTGGGTAGAACTCCTAAGGACTAATAAAGGGAAACAATATTTTAGAATTGGGGGCTTTTTCTCTTTCAGATATAACACTACTCATACATCATCACTGCAACTCCACACAAAAGGAACTGGCAGATTGCAAAAAACCCAGCATTATCAATATCACCATACTTGTACTATTTCAGAGCCATTTTCTAGAGACATTTGGCATATTTACTGTTTTCAAGCCTCCTGGTTAAGGGGATTCATGTGTGAGGTTGCTTTGCACACAAAACGGGTGACAAGAGGCTAGTTGCATGAGATCTTACCACATGAGGTAATCTAAGGCCTGCTGAGATGCAGTGGGTGCAGATGCTTCAGTTTTCTGCTGCGCCTCTCCTGCAGCTTTAAGCTTCCTCTGTGCTTCCTTTTTAAAGATCTTCTTCATCTTCCTCTCCAGCACCCGATTCTCTTCTGGACTCAAGTCCTCCCCCAGGCAACTTGATGGATCTGAAATCTGTAACACCAAAGCAAGACAAACACTCATGGGTTTAATCTACATTAACAGAGCTTCCTTCTTAGACCTTCATCATCATTTGTCCTAAAGGTAAAACATCCACAAATTACTGACACTGTGACTGATAATAAAAGGCAAATATTTCACTGTGTATATTAAAAAACATTTCCTGCCAATCATTTACAATTTCTTAAAGTTTTATTTCTATTTTCTGCTGTTATGCTTCAGTGTGAATACAAATGAAAACCAAGCACACTTTTGGGGTTTATATCATTTCCTGTTGCACTGCAGCACAGGGGGACGTTTCCTTGAGCATATGAGGTCAACAACACTTTTATTCTGTGTGGTGAAGTTTGCCGTGTTGCACAACATCCCTTCAGCACTGCAATGTTTATAAATAACAACCTGTTATAGTGCATTCAAATTTTTGTCAAATCATACAGAGGAGCCAGTTATATACGCAGTTATCATGGGAGTATATTCTGAAACAAGACAGAACTTCAGTTTCATGACAGAAACCTTTCCAAAGATACGTAAGCTTTTTTTTTTTTACTCTATTTGCCTGCAGTATGACGTTACGCCGTTTCATTCCACAAGCCAGGAACCACAGCCCAACCTAAACACTGCATTTAACTCTCAGGAAGGTTGAACAGACGATGCAGTATGTTCTCAATTTAAAAGGAACCATTTAGCGTGCTAATGAAAAAAAGGAAGGGGAGGAAAAGAGTTTGATCACATGGCCACGAAGTCATTCTGAAAGTGTGCTGGTGGGGTACTGCCCACAAAAACAAAAAAAAAGAGCCTTCAACAGCGAGCGCCTGTGCTTGTGCAGCTAGCATAGTTTTCAGAGATTTGAATTTAATCTGCACCATCGAGCTGGTGGATACAATACAGAAGAGAATCAAAGCGACAACAGCCAAAATGGTAGGTGGAAATGGGTTTTTCACTAAGCAAGCAGTTCCTCAAAGTGGAGCGCACAAACCCTGGCCTACAGGGACGTGTGGTTGTAAAAAAATACTAGGAAGACTAACTAAAATACTGTAATTTGTAGTTAGCAGCATAAACAGTGTGTGTGTTTTTTTTACGATGAGCTCTAGTTAAATTAATTTTTGAGTTTAGTTAATGTAGGAAGGAAATTCAGTATATGTTGTAGGAGTTTATTCCTGTGGAAAACCCATTTAATGATCTAATGGATAAACATTTGTAAATACTATTTAAAATGGATGAAAATAGCTGAGAAGTGTGTTTGTCAGTGTTTTAAACAGAAGCTGTTTTACAGAAAATAAATATCAATACCCAACTAATCAGAAATGTCCACTAGATGTCTGGTCATCATAGAAGTAATGCTTCAAAAATAGTGACTAGACTTCATCTGTAGGTGCTTTCTCTTGTTTTTCAGCTCAACCAAAGCACTACCCCGTCGGAAATTTCGACCATGATAACAAAACCCCCCTCGACGAACATGAGCAATTGTACCCTACCTGAAATTTCAACCAATGACACAATCTCAACAGCAAACTATGTCTACACTTTTTTTGCATGTGTGGGCTTCATTGCAGGCAGTTTCCTGCTCTACAGCTTTTTTCAGACCTACAGAGCCCAAAGACGCCTGGCCTGGCTTGAATGTCTGCTCTGGATGTTCTGTGGCTTTCAGATGCTGCTCCTGCTCCTCTCTCTCCACGTTGTGGCCAATAGACCAGGATACCTGACAACCACGGCTCTGGGCTGTGCTGCTCTCTCCTTTTTCATCAACACAGCCTCCGTGTGTGGCCTCTTAGTCTTAGTGCTCATGGCTTATGTCCTAACCCTCGATCCACCGTCTCACGCACTACTGCGGAAACGAGGAGCTTGTGCAGCTCTGGTGATCCTGTCTTCAGTACTGATCTCTCTGCTGTTGGCTGGACTTCGTGGACCCCAGGATGGTCTGCAGAACAAGACTGAATGTATTATGGACCGTGGCTCGGTTGGGGTTTCATACGCAGCAGTAAAGTTGTGCCTGGCTTTTTTGATTCCCTACGGCCTTCAACTTGGACTTCTGATAATTAGTTGTGTCCGGCAATGGAAATGTCAAGGACGTTTTCTGTCTGGCTCTGAGGAGGGTCCAATGTTCCTGACAGTCACTGCTGTGATGTTTTTCTGCCAGCTCTTCTACAATGTGGTGCTAACACATTTTCCGACAAATGGAGGGCTATGCTCTTTTAAGCCTGCGGTATGGAGCGTGGCCGAGTTTGTACTGTTCTCAGGGAGCAGTGTCAGTCTTCTACTTATGCTGGTCATGCACAGACCATGTCGAGAGAGTCTCCATGGAGTGTTTCGCCAGCTGAGGGACTGCTGCCGAAGGCCAGGGCACACACAGACCAACAGAAATATAATAGCTCCACACATCGAGATCACAGACACACTGCAGGACATAGAGTCGTAGAGGACACACAACATCTTCTGATGGACATTTTCAGATCTGATGTATTAACATATTAATTTCTTAATGTGGGTTTTAACATGCTGCCATTTTGTTGTAAAAACCTTTTTTTAATTTAGATTTTATAATTTTTATTTAAAACCAAAAAAAGCTTTCTGCATCAGATTTGCATTAAAGCTTATGTAGATGAAAAATATGCAATTCTTGGAAAATAAGAGTCAGATGCTAAGTTTATGCCAAAAGTGCTAATATTCTAATCTAACATTTTTTTTATTTTTCTCTTATGTCATTATTGCTTCACACGGAGTACTTTAGGTTAAGGACCTAGTATGTTTGACTCCTGTTTTGCATTATAATAATTAAATGTAAAATGTATACGGGTATTTACCTGCAATCTTAAATAAGAGCATGTAACAAAACAAAAACCAAAGAACTTACAATTCTTCTTGTGTAATAAGGAGTGTGAAACAAGAAAATATGAGCTGATATTATGTCTGTCCTTCATTTTGTTTTGTGTAAATTTTCTGTTAGTCTGTCTTGGCTAATTTTCACTGGCTCCCGTATTTACATATTTTAACATTATACAATACTGTATATTGTACACAGTCATGTTCAAACTTGAGAGTTGGCTCCATGTCACAATTTGCCACAATTATTTATGCAATAAAAATACAAACAAATCTAAATAAACAGCATGAAGTCAACATGATATTGTGTAGCCAAATAATTAAAGTGAATCTAACATGTTTGCGTATCTGGCTTTTCGTGTGAGTGTGTGAGTGTGTGAGTGTGTGAGTGTGTGAGTGTGTGAGTGTGTGAGTGAGTGAGTGAGTGAGTGAGTGAGTGAGTGAGTGAGTGAGTGAGTGAGTGAGTGAGTGAGTGAGTGAGTGAGAGAGAGAGAGAGAGAGAGAGAGAGAGTGTGTGTGTGCCCACATGGTGTGTTTGTGTTCTTTTGCTGAAAGTGGGGGGTGTCGCACAAGACTTCTCTCGACTAATGTAACATCAGCTTTTACACTCACCATTAAATGACACGGAGGACCGAAAAGTCGACAGCCAGTGCAAAAAAGCTCAGGTAAGTTAAGATATTTTAATAATGCCTGTTGTATAAACTAATTTTAAAGCTAACTGACTTTCTATTTTATAGCAGCAAAATGACAGCTGCAGCATGTCAAGTATTTTCACTTCTAATTTGTTGTCTTATAAATTTAAGACCAAAAGCTAGTTAATCAAGCCCACAGAGAGAAGTCAGTAAACAGGATTCATTGTTGGTGTCCTAAACCTACATGATGCATGCTAACGTTTTGCTATTAATGCTATGTGAACATTTGTATAATCATATATGCACCAGAAACAGCAACGATACTTTCAAAACTATTTTATAAATTCTTATTATGTAAATGAGACTAAAGTTTGATCTTTCTTTGTCACTGAGTGTAGATGGCAGTTCACTTAATGTTTCAACTAAATCTGATGGCACTTAAGAGGATCTTCCAGGTGGAATTAGATAAACTGCCCTGATTCAGGTGCGTTACACTTCTGGAGATTTACAGCAATACTTGAAGATGCATTTACTTCCAAATGGGCTTCTACATAGTAATATTATATCCCTCTCATAATATTTTTTATAAATAAGAGATTTTAGTTTTTTTCCCACTGCAAACAAATTCTAAAAATATATTTAAACTTTGTAATTAAGGGTTAGTGAGTGTTTTTTTCTTATAAATTTACATTTAATCCATAGCACAATACACTGATGAAATAGTCTGAATACCTCATAAAGGTCCGTTATACAGTATTTACTGCTTTCAAATGTAGTTGTTTGTTTTAGTACTGAATTTTAGCCTACCTAATGTCTTCAGCATTGAATCTGAAAGTGAAGAATCTAAAAACAAGCTGCTGATTTACTGAGCGTTTCCTCTTTGTCCAGAACAAACAGTGGACATCAGCTCTTCTGTCTCTCCAAGACGACCACAGTACAAAAAGAGGAAACAGATGGCACCTCAGACTCCACGAGGACAACAACCATTGGATAATTAACATGTATGAAAATTTAATGGTTAGCTACCACAAACACCAGGCCAACACAAAAGACAATGTACATGGAGTACAGAGCCATCACGGAGAATAACTCTTCAGTACAGTTGAATGGCACACAGGTAGTGGTTTCTCCAGATGTTCTGCATGTGGCTTCAGTAAATCGAGCATGTTACAACATCGGCCTAATCCTCTCCAGCCTCTACACAATATTCCTGTTCCCTGTTGGTTTAATTGGGAACATCCTCATCCTAGCGGTCAACCTGGAGCACGATGGCCGTTTGACAGCCCCAGACCTGTACTTTGTGAACCTGGCTGTGGCTGACCTTGTCCTTGTGGCCGACTCTCTGAAGTGTTCAACCTGAAGCAGGGATATTATGACAAGGCGGGCCTCTGTACATTCATGAACCTTTTCCAGCAGGTCAACATGTACAGCAGTGTCTTCTTCTTAACCTGGATGAGTTTCGACCGGTATGTTGCCCTAACTGGATTCATAGGTCGCAGCATGCCACGTGCACGCCTCATATGCTGCCTCATTTGGACGTCCTCGTCCTTGCTCACCCTTCTACCTTTTGCAATAGCACAAGTGCAACACACTGGAGAAGTCCACTTTTGCTTTGCCAACATGACCCAGATTCTTTGGCTGGAGGTGATGCTTGGTTTCTTGCTGCCTTTTTGCATCCTGGGCCTGTGCTACTGGAGAATAGCACAAGTGCTCCTGCGCAGCCAGAGGGAGCGAGGTGAAAGTCAGCCGAGGCCTTGCAGGCAGAAAGCCCTGTACATGATATCAGCAGCTGTGTTAGTATTCTTCATCTGCTGGCTCCCCGAGAACGTGTTTATCAGTGTTCACCTCCTGAGAGGCAACACAGACAGTGGTACACTGTGGCAGCACTACCCTCTGACAGCTCATGCTGTAAGACTGGCAGCCTTTTCTAACAGCTGTCTGAATCCACTCATCTACAGCTTCTTCGGTGAGACCTTCCAAGTTAAAATGAGGCGTCTCCTCCAACAGAAGAGCAGATGGACTAAGTCTAGGTCAACCTTAGGAAAACCCAGCTATGTGCCGCCTGCAAACACATGCATATGTGACAGACCAAGCCAGTCTACAACCTTAAGCTTGAACAACCTACCACAAACTGTTCTACTGCACTCAAATAAAAACCAACTGCATGCAATATGTCACACAGACAATGTGCCAAATATCTGTGCACTGAGCATAAAGACAGGCAATAAATGTTGGACAATATGAAAGCAGTGTTGTGGAAACTCTTAAGGTGAACCAGGTATTTAAACTTTAACTAGCTGTTGCTGGACCTGAACCATTTTCACCTGATATGTGTAAAGTCATGTACAAAACTTTATCCTTGCCAACAACAGTAAAGAACCTTTTATAGAGCAAGAGAAGTCAAAACAAATTGTCTCAGAGACCAGCTGGTCACTTACCTCATTTTGCTGATTCTGAGCTGTCATTTGTTTCTTTTTTAATTTCTTGTCCTTTTTAATATTTTTATCACTTGCTGTGATTGTTTCCATCTCTGTTGACACTACCTAGATAAAAATAAATATATTCAATATTATGAGGGTTTTCAGGTTAATCTTAAATACAGGTGTAAGTACAAAAGGACACTACTACTTACCTCTAGCTTTTTTCTTTTCTTTTTTATTTCAGTGTCCATCATTTCCTCAGCATGAACCTCCTTGGCAACTGAACTCAACTTCTTCCTTTTAGAAATACTTGACCCTGACTTCAAAGATTTGTCTTTGGCCATGACCCAATTTAAGTCTGGAAACAGAAACAATGATAGAATAATGGCTATAGATTAGAATGTGTAAAAATGGGACCTTTTGTACACCTCATTTACTTGTAAAACATTTTTGTGATACTAATATAGGGAACAAAAGAATGCATTCACCTCCAGCAAAACACAACATGACTAAACAACTAGACAACTGGTATAAATGATACAAATTGACTTTTTTCCAGAGTTACCATTCTGTTGCTGCTGAATATTTGTCTAGCTAAATGTGAAAAAACAAAAACTGATGCTGCGGTGAGTAGCACAGCTCCCACTGTCGTCACAAAAATGTTATTGACACTAAATCATTATCACAGACGAAACATTACTTTTATCACATTATTTATTCACTATACACATATCTTAAATTATAAACTTACTCGTCCTGCAATTACAACGTGCGGAGCCTTGGAAAGCACACAAGCATGGAACCTCAACAGGAAGTAAGTAGCCAAGTGTGATTGGACGATTTCTCTGTTTGAGTTGTGATTGGTCGACGGGTATGAGTGGTTCAAAGACCCTCGTAATAAAACAAATAAAAAAACATTGCATGTGGCTAAGAAGATAAACACGATTGAGGCAAAAATGTTAATCGTTAAAATCGATAATGAAATATCCTCACAATATAAGCAGGCTAATGTCATTTTTGATGTAACAACCTGACAAAGTTTATGGACTGATTTCTTCTATCGCGTTAGCGGAACGTTCAAATTAGCTGTCGTACAGCTTTCCACCGGAAAGTATTCAAGGTTGCACACATGACTACATGACCTAACCGAAGTGCATTCGATAAGAAAATCTTTAATTTAATTGATTTAACGTGAAGTGTGTAGTAAGATGATCGGTTGCCCAACATGTCTCTAGCAGTAGGACGAGTTTCCACCGGTCTGACACGACTATCTTTAAATGGCGGGATATTAATCCATAAAGCTGCATCGACCGTGAGGTGAGTGAATGTGTGGTGGGTGATAGGAAGCATGCAGATGTGGATCACTGGTAATTGCTGTATATCTGTACATTCTACATACGTATTACTCAATGTGCTTGGGAACGTATCAACTCTTTCGGCATATATATAAAATGTGAACAATATGTTATATATATTATTATATTCAGATTTTTTTAGGGAAATGTCAGCATTAATATTCAGGAGTTCAAACATGCAGTGACAATATTTGTTTTCTTGAATTTGCTGATTGTGAATAAGACATTTTCTGAACATGACATTTTATATTTTAAAAGAAGAGACAGTTTTCCTAATTTATCCCTTTGGTCTATTTGGCCTTTCTGTGCTGCAGTAACTACTTATTGGTCGATATGTACAAATCCCAATATATGGTCATAAAAGTGGTTCATTGGCCAGGGAGATTCACCTGTCTTATACATGTATTTCTTACAAGTTTATTCTTTACAGATCAGCTCCTTAACTTATTAAAATACAAATCAATGTCGTGCAAGTGAAGCTAACCAGTAAGCAGAAAATGACCTGTTAATGTAATATTTGTTTTAAGTAGCATATTAGTTACTTTCCACCACTTTTATAGTCTTAACACATTCTGTATTTTCCTTGTCAGCAGACTGAATGGTGTACGGCTCCTAGCTCTGAGCTCTCAGAGATCCGCTGCGTCCAAGAAGCCCTCAGATGACAAAGAGGTGGATGAGAAACCCATCAAGTTCTCCACTAGTAAAGCCAGTCACAGAACCTGGAAAGTTGACCGCTCTATGGGCAGCCAGTTTCAGCGGCCCTGGTGGAAAGTTTTTTCCATCAGCTTGTTTGGCACTGCCTTGATTCTGTGGTGTATGCTGAGAGAGCATTCGGACATTGATACACAGCTGGAGATGCGGCTGACTGAACATTTACCAAACCTGTTTTCAGATGAGGAGGAAGACGACGAAGTGCAAACCACAAATAAATCAAGTAAATGAGGAACTCGATGTATATCTCAGGCTGTAATTAATTTAAAAGATGCTTCAGGTTGTGGCATTTAGTTGTCCTGACAATGTTATCCGTCCATGGTTGGAAAAGGGATTTGTGGATTCTCAAAATACACTGCCTTAAGATTCTTTATCAAAATTAGTTCATTAAAATGCTTCAATGTAAACTTTAAAATTATGGTTTTTATTAAACACATTTTGCATTGATGTACCACTTCAGATTCTGCATCCAGTAGTGTGCAATTTAAGATGACGCTGCCATGTCTCAACCCAGGCTTCTCTATTATAGACATTGCGTTAATACCAGAATTGTGGTACTGGATATGAAAAGATGGACACGCTGAATGTGCAGTCAAAAATTCTGGTCAATAATTGAGGTAGCGGAGAGTTTATTTACAGCACAAAAAGTCCTATGACATGCACACAGAATTAGAAAGGTACAGATTCAGATACACTCGCAAACCTGAGATGGTCAGTGGAATATTTTGTTTACAGATATGAATCTCTACTCTATAGTGAAAGGACAGTTTGAGAAAAATCAAGAGTGGGGAGAAAAATACAAAAAAGAAACACGCCTGAAACTACAAACCCAAATGATACACATGCTGGTAATTGTCCACGATTTACAATTTTAAGTCCCTCAGTCCCAACCACCCCTCCCACTAAAAAGTTAAAATCAAGTCATTTATGCGCGCTCTCCCCTAATTCGCCTGGCCAGCTGAATGTCCTTGGGCATGATGGTAACCCTCTTTGCATGGATAGCACACAGGTTGGTATCCTCAAACAGGCCAACCAAGTATGCTTCACTGGCTTCCTGCAATCAAAACAGACAAAGGTAAATCCCTCTCGTAGAATACAATCACAGGTAAAACAGCTGCATTTGTTTTTATTAGTGGGGGGGACCCACCTGCAGAGCACCAATCGCTGCACTCTGGAAACGCAGGTCTGTCTTGAAATCCTGAGCAATTTCCCTGACAAGACGCTGAAACGGCAGCTTCCTGATGAGCAGCTCGGTGGACTTCTGATACCTACGGATCTCACGCAGGGCAACAGTACCAGGCCTACAAATACAAAAAACCAACATATGTCAGTACTATAATCTACTACATGCTGCATCTGTATCAATAAACCTAAATAAAAAGTTATCTAAAAAACAGGCTGGCAAAAATCATAGGATTTTATCTTTAAGTTAACACACTGTTGTCTGCAGTAACAGAAATATCACTTGTGAACATGTGTACCTGTATCTATGAGGCTTCTTCACTCCGCCGGTGGATGGCGCGCTTTTCCTGGCAGCTTTAGTGGCCAGCTGCTTTCTAGGCGCCTTTCCTCCGGTGGATTTACGAGCGGTCTGCTTGGTACGAGCCATAACGTTACTTCACCTGCGAGACTAAGGACAAAACAAAAGGAGGTCAATTTTATTTTGAAGTCTGATTATATTCTGGCGCTAATCACAGCCTCGGGAAAATGCAGTCAGCTGTTTCTCAGGTGACACCCATGAGTCATAAACTCAAAATAGCCTGAAGTGTTAATGTTTGTTGTGAATTCCCTGATGTGTAATTTAGAAAAGAGATTTGAAAATAGACTATGCAACAGTAGAGGAATTAATCATCAGCGGCGTGATTTTCTACAAACATACAGCTATAAAATCTCACGGCACATAAATGGCTGAAAACAAAACAGTACAAACCTCGCCACCATTAAGCTACAGGGGAAACACACGTTTCTTTGCTGTCGTTAGCGAGTGATTTTAAAGCTAGAACGGTTGCAAAATGGCGCCAGCTAGCCATCACAGAGGTTAACACCAATTGCAGGCCACGACTGAAACCGAAACAAATTTAATAGAATTCAATATCACACAAGTCAAATGACTGTACGTTTAGCCGTAACCAGTGTTTGTTAGCGAGTTGGTCATTTTCTAGAGGTCTTTAGTGTAACGTTAGCTGTTAGCCAAGCGGCTATGGCGCGCAACGTTTTGTCACGAACGGGCGATTCAAGCGGGTCGAAAACACATTTAACAGTATCTAACAATGCGGAAATAAAAAGAGTAATCCAAATGATAGAAAATCATCAGGCATAGTAAACGCTCTGACATATACCTTTCTGTTTATTTTCCCGGGGACCACTGTCTCCACCTCGCGTGTAAAGTGACTATATTCAACCCGAGACGTAGGAGGCGTATTTATAGTCTGATAGGAGCCCAGCACAAAGTCCCACCCCGCACCTACGCAATTGGTCCAGACTGAAATCCTCCAGGCATGTGATTGGTGGAGAAACATGGAGCCTTACTGCCCCTGCATTTGAAGCAGAGCCAAACAAAGTGCCTTTATTTCAACTTTTATCTAAACTTGTCCGATCAACCTGAAACTACTTCAAATTAGTCCGCACAGTTTTTGTACAAATTAATGTTTTCGTACTATTATCGTATGATTTATATACCAACTTCTTTACATTTTGCGCTCATCATTAAATAAAGGCAAGTGAACAATGGTCATTTATTGAATCGATCCCGCCCTATTTTATCTATAGACTAGAGACTTCACTTATGCTTGGGCGAAAAAGTGGTCAGTAGCAAGTGATGAATGAAAATGGGCAAAGTGTAGCATGTATTAATATCGGGTATATTTCCGGTTTGTTCAGAGTGAGACATATACAAATAATACACACAATATCAAAAGTCATATTTTAATTATGTTTGACTATATCCTAAAACGTAATGGTTATCCCACAAATATCCTAACATGATCATTTCAAACTAAGAGCCTAAAAATTAACATACAGTGATTACATGGCTGGAGTCTTGTTTACATTATACAGGTCCTTCTCAAAAAATTAGCATATAATGAAAAGGTTCTCTAAACGAGCTCTTAACGTAATCATCTGAATCAACGAATTAACTCCAAACACCTGCAAAAGATTCCTGAGGCCGTTAAAAACTCCCAGCCTGGTTCATTACTCAAAGCCGCTATCATGGGTAAGACTGCCGACCTGACTGCTGTCCAGAAGGCCATCATTGACACCCTCAAGCAAGAGGGTAAG
>JAUMTR010000011.1:5729177-5751693 GCA_032270685.1 Microctenopoma stevenorrisi
ATTGTGTGTAATGAATCTAAAATATATGACAGTCTAATGTTTATCAGTAAATTACAGAAAATAATGAACTTTATCACCATATGCTCTTTTTTTGAGAAGGACCTGTATACTACTATAAAGTTTTAGTCTGTTTTTCACCACTTTTACTACTTCATTTTTTAGTTTGACCTTATATATTAAATCACTTAAGTCACTTAAATCACAAAGTTTTTTTTCAGACAGTGAAAAAAAAATCTAAAACCTACTACTGCTACTAGATATTTTCTCAACTTTTTTCTACAGTTTTTTGTTTGTTTCTCTAGTTTAAAATGTATTCATTTAGCAATAAATTGATGTTATAAACAATGGTATCTGAGAGATCCAGCATTTACTGTATCCTATGACAACTAACGAAGTCTCTCATCTACAATATATAAACAAGCAAGCGGAACTACCAGCGCTGGGAAAACCTTACCTAACGGACTTATTCTGAAGTGACACTGGTAGTTAGTTTCCGTTCGACATGGTTTGCTGGAAAACCATGGATGAAATAAATTTAATATAACCATGCTAGGATATAGGCAGTGATTATTTTTTTTAAACATCCGCTGAATATATGAGTATTTCTGAGGCGGCATTTAAACATAACACAACATCGCCCTTCAGCTGAACATCTGCAACACTGGAAGAACGAGCATGACCGAGCAGGGTTTGTTGTTTATAGGTACATTATCATTAATTATTATCCACGCAGCACAAGCTGTATCTATTGCTGTAGCTGCACGTATGTGGTCTATTAAATTGTTGAAGTTGGGTGTTGATTTAACTGAAATTTGCTAAATTCTTTAAGTGGTTCAAACGCCTCTGTTGGTTTTACTTTGACATATTTTTCTGTATTTGTTTGTTGTGGTAATAATTGTAGTTTTGTTTGCGTGTGTTCATTCAACAGGTATTGAATCTAAGTCGAACAGTTCCATTCCTGCTGGAGATCACGCTGAGAAGCCCTTCTGGACTTGTAGTGACAACACTTTTAGATTCAATTTCTTCCCTGACAACTCTTCAGCACGTCAGGAGAAAACATCTGTACCAGACAGAACCGAGCCATCAACAGGTCAGATATTGTTTACCAAACAAGGTCCGGCTTTTTCCTCAAACTTTCAGATCTCTCCTGTTACTCCCGAGGAGGACATGGAGACAACAGAGACGCCAGACTCTTCAAGCAGCCAACAGTGTGTGAGTGAGGAAAATCTTAAGTGTCCACCTGAACCATTGGTGCAATCTAAATCAAAGAAAAAGAAGAAATCTGGAAAGAAAAAGGCATCGGATAGCAATGAACCACAGCAGAAACCAGCTGAGGAGAGTGAAGGAGGTGAAGACACAGCGCTGGTCAGTGTGATATTTTCTGTCCTTAAATTAGTGATAGTGGCTTCCTGTTGTTTGTTTGATTTGATGTGTGAATGTCACTGTGTATTTCAGAGTGCAGAAGAGCAACTGAACAGGCAGCTGGACTGGTGTATTGAGCAGCTGGAGCTGGGAATGAGGTCCCAGAAGGCCACGCCAAAACAGAGTATGATGTTTACCTGCCACAGCATATAACCTGTTTACACCTGCATCCAAACTTATTTCCAGTCACATGGACGTTAACTAATTCAGAATGATAATACCAGTTGCAAATGGTTTTAGGTTTCGACAGGGCGAAATATGCAATAAAATCTTGATTATTCCTCCCCTGCAGAGGAGGAGGCTTCTCGTGCCCTGAAGACCCTACGTAGCTCCAAAGCTCCTCTGGCCAAGAAGAGGCAGTTGATGAGAGTCATGGCTGGAGACTATAGGAAAAAAATGGATGACGAGAAGAGCAAGCAGTTCAAACTTATTCAGAATGGTAAGTAAATGTGGTAGTAAAGTCAATTAAACTGCAGTTGCATTAGTTGGTTAATGTTTTGTTAATAGACAGGTTTCTTTGTTCCTAACAGAAATTGCGACAGCTCAGGTTAAAGTTGTGTCAGATTCTCCAAAGAAGTCCGTTTTCCATCGGAAAGCCGAAGTCAAAACCCAGACCCCAGTGACAGAGAAAGACTTGCAGCAGACTGAAGCACAGGTTCCAGACCTGACGTCAGGTTTTGTCTTTACTCCATCAAAAGAAGCGTTCCGCTTTGATTTTCTCTGATTATATTGGACTGTGTCTGCAGAGTTGGGACATTCTTGGTGAATAGATAGATTAGGAAAAAAGAAAAACTACAAGATTACAATCACAGTACTAGTACTAGTATTTAAAGCCATTCATTGCTTGTATTATGTTTAAAATAAATAGTATATGTATGCATGTCAATAAATGTGTAAATTTAGATTTTTTTGGGTGATTTTGTACAAATTTTGTCTGCTTGTACCATACCACAGTATAATATGTTCATAGTTAACCATCCATGTAGTATTTCTTTATCAGCAGTTTAGACAAATGCCCTCCAAAGGCTTTTGCTAAAGTTAGCAAAAAAGAAGCATTTAATGGACAACTTTTAATATTACTATCACACCACCAAAGATAACAATAGCACTGGCTGTGTAAATATGTGTAGATTGTATCTGCTGTGGAAAAGGACACAGTATGTTTCAAACAGGAAAAGGCAGGGCTTGGTTCAACACGAGCACAATTGAGTGTGACACACAAAACGATAAAGTTTCATCCGCCAGGAAAGCGAGTTACTAACCGTTGTTTGTAAGTGTTCAATTAATTTCTTTCTACGGGGTGAAACGTGTTTTAGTTAACTTTGTCGTCTAATATTTTTGTCTTTGTTTATTGCGAAGACAGGGTTTAGGTTATTATGCTAAGCTAACAAACTAGCTAAAAACAATGTGAGTTAGCTGTAGCTAATAATTATATAAATTACCATTAGAGTATCGACAAGTTAGAAGCTATTGTTGGTTCGCATTGTCTATATACTTATCACAAACTAAAGCCCACAACAATAACTTATGAGGTTTAATAGTGAGGCGACTTTAAATGGTCCAGGTCTTTGTAGGGTTAAACATTTCATATAGGTGCTCGATTTCAGGGTCACCTCAGCTTTCAGGTGTGTGGAGGCACAACATGTCTGAACTGAGTGACGAGGCCAGTGAGTCAGAGCAGCTGGGTGCCAGCCTCTCCATGTGGCTGGGTGACTTCCTTGTGCGACCTGAGGAGCTGGATGTCCCCCTGGACCTCCACACCGCCTGCTCCATCGGGCAGTACGACGTGGTGGCAGAGTGCATCAAGAAGTAGGGTCTTTAATCACCTTCAGTAACCTCACATGCCCACCTTTCCTCCACATGCGATGCATTTATGAGGTTTTATTTTTAGGCGTGAGGTGAACCTAGATGGCAAGAACATCGGGGGATGGACCCCGTTGATGTATGCATCCTACATCGGCCATGACAACATTGCAAACCTCCTGTTGGAGGCTGGTGTGAGTGTAAACGCCACCACTGCCAAAGGACTAACGCCTCTGATGCTGGCAGCAAGCTGTGGGAATGAAAGTATCGCTTACTTTCTGCTTCAGGTGCAGAATGGCTCTATTATTGTCAAACAAATGTGGTCAAGTTTTATTTTTGAATGAATGTACAGTGATGTGAAGGAAATGTCTGTTTCTAAGAATCATTGCATTTAATATCTGTGTGATTGGAAAATCAAACTCGGAGAAAAAAAGTGACCCAACCTGACCTCAGAAAGATGTTTTTTTGTGTAAACATTTTGTGCTGCTTACTTCAAAAACAGACATTGAACCATTCTAGAGTTTACTAACAAAGAAGGATTCAAGCACGTTTCATTGTAGTAAATATAATAAAAGTCTCTGCAATTAAATAATTATCTGTAAACAAATAAAAGGTTGCATAGAAAATATGAAGCAACTATAAGACAATGTGGACAGTGATGTATAGAGGTCACCTGTTTGTAGTAACCAAGGGCTAATAATAAAAATGTTCCTGTTTTTCTTAACGCCAAAGCAAGGTGCAGAGTTGGAGCTGAAGGACTTGCAAGGCTGGACTGCTTTGTTTCACTGCACCAGTACAGGCCACCAGCAGGTGGTCAAGTTTCTGCTGGATAACAATGCTGATGCCAATGTCAAGTGGGTGTTTTTATTCATTCCCCAACTACTGTAATGCTAATTTCAAAACATTTTTGTGACTTTTTCTTCCATCCACAGGGAGCCAGGGTCAGGTTTCACTCCACTGATGGAAGCTGCTGCCTCTGGACATGAAATCATAGTTCAGTGCCTGCTTGATCATGTGAGTATGTTGCCATTCAAAAACATGCTTGTACGACACTTATCATAGGTGTTGAAGTCAATACCCTGCTCAGATAGAAGTGATGTCTTATGCGATTTTGTTTTAATGCTTTACAGAAAGTTAAAGTAGATGACCGCAATGACAAAGGAGAGAGTGCCCGTGCCCTAGCAATGCTGTATGGCTATACCAAGATTGTCAGCCTTATTGACTCGTGTTCTCCAAGGATTAAAGCAGGTAGCAGCTTGTTTAAAGACTTTAAAACATTTTTTTTACTAAGAAAGCATAGTTTTATGTTTTCTTGTTTTTGTGGAATCTGTCTTGTCAGGACACTTTGAAGACTTGAGCTCCTCCGAAGACTCGGACAGCGCATCACCGAGGATAAGACCAAGTCGAAACCGCGCTAAAGGCATTAGCATCCACGATGGGCCTCAGGCCATTGCCAAGTTTCGAGTAGGAGGCACCAGCAGACTGTGTGGTAGTGTCACATGAAGCATCTAGTCTCTTATCTGTCATTGTGTGTTCATACTGGTAAACTGATAAAAGGAGTGTGGTTGGTTGTTGGAGTCAAATTACAAAAATATAATTTAACTAAAAATCAGTCCATGCTTAGTGGAAGATGACTGATAAACTGTATTGTGCACAACAGTGCTGCAAAAACTCCATATTTCAGTTTTATCAAAAAAATTACGACTGAAAGAGAAAACTAAGGACAAACGGTCTTGGGTGAAACAACAGCATGAGCATGTTACCCTTTTTCTACTTCTTACAGAGCCCAAGGTTGTGCCCCCAGGCTACGAAAGGTTTCGTAATATCGGTGAACAGAGCGAGAGCATCTGCTACCGTGACGTGACCTCGCCTATCAACGATCTGGATGGCCAGAGCAACAGCAGCAGAGGTGACGGGCTCACACAAAGCTTTACGGAAACGGAAATGTCTGTGTCTGCCAAATATAGGAAAATGTCTTTTATGTCGCTGCAGATAACAGTCCATTCTTTGACAACGACATGCCCACCATGAGGAGCAGCAGCAGCAGCAGTGAAGGCCTGCCTCATGCCGTTGGCCTCAACTGGGAAGGCTCGGTCGAGAGTAATGAGGTGACTAGAGGACAGAAATCCCACTGTTCTGTAGACAAACGCCACATTTTTGACATGCACTGACAGATTCGTGAATCTTTGTCCACCAGGACTCTGACCAGTGCAAAAAGAGCTGCTCTCGCAAATTAAATAAGGGTTATTACTCCAAAGGAAAAAGCCGCCATGGAAACCACGATGCAGGTCACAGCAGTACGGGGAATTGTGGGATACACTCACATGTTGTTCTTCCGCCCTCCTACACTGGTCCAAAGGCATGTCTGTGTTTTGTTGACTAATAATAAGACATAAATGTTGTATGGTTCAATGTATTCAGGATTCTCATTAGTTCTTAAACCAAACCTTAACCTTTCATTCTTTAGGATCTGGCAGAGTTCTTGGAGCAAATTGGCTTCTCTAAGTATCTCCCATTACTTAAAGAACAAGACATTGACCTGCGGATTTTTCTCACTCTGACTGAAAACGACCTCAAAGAAATAGGAATCACGTAAGAGACTTCAGGCCCCTCTTTCCCTGTGTGATTTGTCATTTTGCTTATGGAAAAACATACCGTTTCATCTTTTACAGACTGTTTGGACCCAAGCGTAAAATGACTTCGGCAATTGCAAGGTGGCACAGCAACGCTCGTCCTCCCAGCGATGCTCTGGAACAAGCCTACGCTGACCAACTTGAGGCTGAGATGCAGGAGATGGCCATTCAGCTACACAAGGTAGCTACAAAGCAAATGCTCACTGTAACTGTCGCACAGAACATCTTTTATCCACATCTAAATGAGTAACTGTTCCTGTTGTAGCGCTGCGAGGAGGTGGAGAGCCTGCAGAGTCAGGTGTCTCAGGAGAAGGAGCTTCGTGCTGTGATGGAGGGATGCTTGATGGAGGATAAAATGGCATGGAGGAGGGTCCAGACTGAGCTGGTGGAAAACCATAGGCTGGCACAGGAAATGAGCACCACACTGGCCAAGGCCCAAGCCTGCTGCGTTGAACTGCTCTCCTGTCTCACTGCTGATTGGGATGGCAGCTCGTATAGTTGTGTGCAAGATAAAACAAAAGGCGATGCTGTTGCTAAAGGTGAGTTAGTTGCACTGTTTAGTTACACATTTTACATTGTGTGATTCACAAAAAAGATTTTATGTCTTTGTAGCAGGGGGCGATCTGACCTGCTCCAATGCCGTAGCGCTTATGAAGAACCTGGATGCGTATGAAGAGGAACTCGGTAAGATGGCGTAATGCTCATTGATGCAGCAGTGATCACAGTAGTTCTGTGTCATCAGTGAAGTCTAATGCAAATGCTGGCGTCTGTCTGGTTGTGTCATCACAACAGCAGGAACTCTGCAAACTGTTCTTCAGAGTCTGAGGCGGCTGAGTGCTCCTGAGAAAGTCTCCGATAGCTGGGAACGACCTTAACCTTCACAGGTGAGTCCTTGTGGACTCGCCGGGTCCTGTGGGAATTCTGCCGCTACTAAAACGGATGAACTAAACTTACTTTTCTCATCTTCTTAAGGGCTTCTGCCAGTATTTGACGGAGGGTGATCTAACCACCCTGAACAATCTCACTGAAACGGGGAAAAGGCCGAAGACAAGGTCAGCCTCACCGGACCAGAGCAGCTCAGGGAGCAACGCAGCCAACTTGCTGCCCCTCTGGAACTATCTGCTGGACCAGGGTTCGCCAGATGTGGACAAAGCCTAGGGCAGCAGCTGCAGGAAAACGACAAGCAGGGGGAAAGGGAAGGGTACCTGACTCTCACATGCTTGTGCATTCTGGACTCCTGTGGTTGGGTAGTGAAAATGCACAGAGAGGAGGAGAACTCAATGCTCCTCTATATGAAATGTGGCTTACGACAAGTTTTGTGGAGAGACACTTTTCTTCCACAAGTTTAGCAGTGGAATAGTCTGTTTACTGATACTCAACAGTTTGAAGATGATCTTCTCATTTTTATTTGTATGTTGTTTGAATTCATTCTCCGGCTGATTGAATTTTAAGAAACTTGTCACTTCCTGCGTTTCATTATGTTTGACCAAGGATGGTATTTACATCCATTTTCATTTTGTGGACAACATGAATTATGAATAATTAATATAGCAGATTGGCCACATTTTAAATGTAGTTTTACTCAGTTGTAATTAAGTGGTTAGTTCTGTTTCTGTGGTGTGTGCAGCTTCTTCAACATCCCAATCTTTAAGCTGTCAATGTTGATATTTTTTGTAGACCCGAATTAAAACTTTCTTACATCAAATTAAATTTTCCTCCATTTTCAACCAATTTGAAGTGTTGGCAGTAAACCAATAACACCTGCTGTTTGGTAACAATGATCAAAGTTGGCCGAGTTCGGTTCTAGCAGTTGATCCAGTTACAGCAGCTTGCTGCATCAAGGTTGTTACGTACAGCTGCAGATCGTACACCATGGTTCTGCCCTTATAACATCCTTATTAACAGGTGATGTGGATAAAAACTAGAGAAAAAATGTGATGAGTAACCAGTGAAAGGGTTCTTCTTTCCTGAAAGAAACACCTAACCGTGACTGTGCTGCTTTGTTGGATGATGCCCTTTAATCCGTGTTCATTCTGAAATCTGTGCAGGTTTTTTATAAAAAGAAGGTCAGGGAGCAAAGGACTATGACTGCAGCGTCCAGACTAACAAACAAAATCAGTCCAAATAAACATAATAAGTGTTGAGTGTAGACACTGAACTGATAAAATATTTGGCATCTTTCACTGATAATTTACTCATCTCATGAAAGTCTGCCAGCTGAAAACTGAAGTGTAAAACCATGCAGCCAAATGCCACCAGGCTTTCGCAGCACTGGGTATAACAGCAAACATTTCACACATGACAACGCTGCTCTGTTGAGGTTTCTCTGGTAAGATGTTATTTGTTTTGTATTGTACCAGTGGTGAGAGACACACAGCTGTACTAACAGTTACTCTAAGAACCACATGTTACGCCTAGGTGGTGGACTTGAAGTTAGAGATGTTGGCAGACTCATGTAGGTTTTTTTTGTGGTTAGGGAAAATAAATACAGTTCCCTCCTCCTTGCCTTCAAAGACTTCTTACCTACGCTGCTCCACTGGGACCAGATGTACTGGACATGCACCAATTCAAAGATAGTTACTGTGATTATTCAGAAACGTTGTGTATACAAACATCCATACAGAAACCTTTACTGACTCAGGACAACTAAAAGAAAACTTCAGGACGTACTGGTTTAATGTGCTTGAATAGAGAGCTAGTTCCCATATAAATTAATTCCACACTATCTACAGTCCTTCACAATAAGATTCAACCTTTATGTACAACATCCATTTAAGAATAGCAAAAATCTTCACGTACAGCCTTTAGGGTTAGTAAGGAGGTTAAAAACTATGTAAAATGCAGCAAATTCACAAAAATATTGTTAAATTCCTTGTTTTTCTATGTAATATCTGTTTTATACTGTAAATTCTACAATGGTTCAAAAAAAATAATTCAAATGCACATATGAACTCACACGTGATTGTACTTGCTCTCTGCTGTCCAGGACAGCACATACTGTACTAACGTCTTCCTCCTACAGAGCTTTGAGTGATCTCCGACCAGCCCACGTGGAGCCACGAGGACGTCTCGTTTGTCTCGGGCGTGTGCGTGAGGACTGATTCCCACTCCCACAGAGGACCAGCTGTGTGGACAGCGGCTGTGATGAGCTCAGGTGTACTCACACTGGTGGCCACAGCCTGCAGGACAGTGAGCACTGATCTTCAGCCAGTTCATTAGGTGCTCCAGATGTCCACCGTGGCTGCAGCCCTGACACCACACAAACAGACCCTTCACCACATGGTGGCAAACTGCACATATACTGGCACACTGGTGGCACCTGGAGAAGAGATGCAGGGCACGTGTCAGAACTCTGTTCATGTCAAAGTTAAACATTCAGTGGATGCTGACAACTGTGGATGGAGTTCATGTTTGATTGATATCCAGTAGTCTTTATGGACCAGCTTGTGAAAATGATTCATATGTAATGCAGTGTATCATGTAGAAAATCATATGGACAATGAGGGTGCAATGTTGATACCTGTCACATATCCAGCCTTTGTTGCTCATTGGCCGCTTGCAGTTGCTACAGTTGATGTGCAGTGTTGTAGATGCCTGATTCAGGCAGGTGATGGCACTGCACGTACTCAGCTTGATGACCTCGTTGGACACGTTCCACAGCTCGAATCGCTGCAGCAGGTCTATATAGGACATGTACCAGTGCTCCTGAAATGCAAACGCAAGTTGTTTAACATTTTTGGTTTTTTTATGAGTAGGTTTACACAGTGGAAATATTGTACTTTTTAAGACTAGGCTGTTTCAGTGCTGACTAGATTTATAACTTACATTCATGAGGCCTGATTTTTTTCTATCTACATATGTATGTATTTAATCAGACTGTACAAATCTGTTTATGCTAAAATGCTGAAGTGATTAAATAAATATTCTGCAGGAATTAATCTGTACTTATCTTAAACTACACAGTAAATGAATATATCCGACATGCAAACACTACTGCAATACAACAGAGCTTATTGCTTTCATCTGACCTGGGTCAGGTCATCGATCTCTTTGCGGATCCGTTCTCCCAAGACGATAAGTACCGACACAGCCATCTGCACATCGCCCTGCTCAGCATAGTAGCTGAGCATCTCCCGCACAATGGGGCAGAAGAAGCTGGCGGTTAAGTGTGGGTTGTATAGAGGCTGGGAAATGGAGATTAGAGAGAAGGACTCAATGGGTGTCAGACAGGTGACCTCTGCCTCATTGCCGCTGACGTGTGGGGAGTCAGCCTTGTCTTGTTGAAGGTGCTCAGGAGCAGACGGGTTATCCACAATTTCGTGGCGCAGCTGGAAGGCCTCCTGGGGCAGCATGTACTCCTGCTCTTCTTTTTTGACAAAAGGAGCAGAGATAAAAGTAGACAAAAGAGTGCTGAGCATGGAGGTGGTTATAAATAGCAGGTGCTGACGTAGGCAGTTCCTGAGAGAAGGGACTGTGACTGACCTGTTTGGTTGTCGTGCTCCATGGAATAGAGGTCATCATCATCTAGCTCAGCATCACCGAACATATACTCAGCCTGGCCCTCACTGCCCTCAGTCTCCTCATTTTCTGGGAAAGAAATTTAATGAATGGATTCTATATTCAAGGGATGAATCAAACATCCAGTCTGAACAATAAGGACATTTAGAGCTTTGGGAGGTTAAGTGTCTGAATGACCACTCTCACCTTCATTATTGCTGATGAGCGAGTTCCCAGGCTCCAGGTGGATGTTGTCCTGTCTGCTCTCACCTTTACTGCGCTCCAGCCGGCTCTCTGTGCCCAAACCTGGGCCCATTTCCTTCATGCTGAAGCTACAATGTACATCAGCATTATGTGTGAGACTTGAATTACTGTTTTGAAATTGCATGCTGACGAGCACATTTACCTGTTCATTAAAGGCATGGTGCCCAGTTTACTGAGGTTGTGGTTTGGACCAGGTGCTGTGAGGTTTGCTGGGTCAGAGAACATGATTCTCAGCATGGTCCATGTTGTAGAAACCTTCATATTAAATAAAAAAAACTCCTATTGCTGACACAAACCTGACAGAATTCAGTTTGCTATGTCTTGCCTTTAATCATCCTGGAAATATATTAATAAAGAGTGAAATTTCAGGCATTAGCAAACAAGAATGGAATACCGTCTGTGCGTTTTGGACAGTTCTTTGGACAAAAGGACATTCTAAGACATTATTATAAAAACCAAACATTGATCTGTCTGACCTGAGGTCTTTTGAGCTCCCGGGCCACCTTTGCATTGTGATCACACAGCTCAGCAAACGGCTTCCCACTGAGGAGGTAGAGTTGCGCGGTCTTGACAAACCAGTCCATGCGGTTACTGTCCAAGTCTGTCTCGAAGACGCTAAGAGCACTGGACACATGAGCAAACTGTTCTGTCGGGTCGGGCTTCTTGAAGAAAAAGATGGGGTAGCGGCGGTCACCTCCGGGGTAAGGCTTTCTGTTGACATCACTACTGATCAGACTCTCTTTGGCTGCAAAGGCCAAATCACCAAACAATCCAAAGCACAGACCCTCAGGGTTAGCCTTGTCCACGGGACGAGTGGCGTCCTTAAACATATGTTGATAGAGTGTACTGTCTTTAGAACCAGAAAGCAGAAAATGAGGGTCGTGCTGGTGGCGCCACACGATCCCTGTGGTCACATCCTTGTGCTCTTCAAAGGTGGCAAAGGGAATGAAAGGTCTGCGAACGTCCCACACATAGATGTTGTGGTCTACCATCATGGAACAAGTGGCCAAGTGAAATTTCCTCTCTGGACGCCACTTAACCCGCGCCACCGAGGCAATGGTCTGCACGCAGTAGATCTCCTTGGCTCGGTTAGTGGTCATGTCCCACACCTTCACCATCTTGTCCCTGCCACCCGTGGCCAGCCAGCCCCTAAAGAACAAACAAGGGTGGAAAGCTATTAACAAGCTTATTCAAACATCCAAAAACCACTTTTGAATTCAGACATAGTTTGTGTCACAAAGCGAGTTTTTCTCACCTGTCATCTGGGTGCCAGTCGCAGCAGAACACAGGACCAGTATGGGCGGTGAACATTCGCTCGTAACGGTCTGGCCGCCTGATGTCCCACAACTGGACATTGCCATTCTCAAAAGATGCAGCAAATGTGAAATAATCCTTCATGCTAAACTGGACGTCCCTTACGCTCTCTGACTGACCTGTGGGGGAGGATGAGGGAAAAAAGCTCAGCACCTGATGATCATTATTACTGATATTGTCAGACGGGGAACGAACCGGCGACCTTCTGCATCCCAGTCTGACACTTAACCCATTGAGTAATAATTACAATCTAATGCTCATCACCACAGTCTCTACCTGAGAAAGTACTGACAGACTCCTTCTTGCGCAGGTCGAAACACTTCATAAAGCCATCCTGAGAGCCACTTAGGAGCATGTAAACCTCTGTGGGGTGGAAGCACACCTTGTTAACAGTACGTTTGTGCTCAGTAAACAGCTGGTCCTGCTTGTTGCGGGACGGTTTTCCCAGGTTCCAGGTGACTACCGCCCCATTGGTAGCAGCTGTCGCCAGGAGGTTTTCCTCCATCTGGTGCCACATGACATCTGCACAGCTGAAATTGAGCGACGGTTTGCGACCAACACGGAGGTTCAGCTTCTCCACAAACTGCTCCTCCTCCAGTCCATATATCTTGAAGATGTTACGGCCAGCTACCACCACCTGAGTGGCATCCCGACACACACTGATGGCATTGGCAGGTGCGTCTAAGTGGCAGAACATAGTTCGGCCACTGATGGTATTGCTGCTGAGGGCAGTGGTAACCCGTGACATCTTCTCCATGTTCCTGAAGAACCGAAGGGGCGATTATTTTGGAATCAAGGACATTCAAAGAGACAAGTCAAAGCTACATAGAGCAGACCACATATGTACTTGCTGCAGTTGTTTTCTCACTAGAAACTGCTGTAAAACAAATCTGACATTAAAACAAAAATATGTGATTCTACCAAAAGGTGGCGCTCTATGTAAATAAAATGATACATTTGTAAGGTCTTTCATGTAGGGCAGGCATCACACTACTACCACTACTACACTCATACTGTAAATTAATGAATAGTTTTTTGTATATTTTAACATTTCATTTAACATTTAGTAGTACTTACACGGTGAAGAACTATTGGTCTCTTCAATATCTGCAGCAGAACTGAGTCCTTCTGATGTGCTCCCATGAGAGCCAACTTGCTAGTGAGAGACTGGCATGTTACTAACATTGATCCTAAATGTTACAGTTAGGACAGATATTTTACATATACAATATGCACACAGATCTGCCGATATTTATAGGTAATGCTGAAACTGATTGATTTGGATTTGTGCTACAACTTATACATGCAGGCTGGTTCTCACGCTATATCGCCTCAGACAGTAAACAGTACTCTTTTCTGTTATCTGGGATATTTTACTTTCCGTTTTGACTGTAGTTGCCTTGCCTTATAATTCTTGTATACTACATTCCTTTTTAAATCAAATTACATTTCCATATATACTTTATTGTGTTTATGTTATAGTGTTTGAGGGGGTTAACCAAACTAGACTTTGCTTCTCGCTTGTTAAAACTAGAAATATAGATAAAACATGACGATTACTACAGATGAAAGCTACATAAGCTTTTACTTTTGTGGGATGTTATTTAGTTAGCTTTATTATACATATAGCATGTTGTCAGTAGCCATTTGGTCGTTCAGTTGACCTTTGTCACGTTTATGTACCAACGGTGAACTGATTGCCAATACTCACTTATTTGCTGGCATACTGGCCCCAAAGAGCTAAATTAAAGTACAGAGTAGCTGCATATAAACATGACTGGAATGTGATGCTAATGCTAACTGGCTAACCTAGCTACTAAGCACTTTTGCACAGACGAAATGCAGTCGACAAAAGTTAAGTTTCAAACGTATACCAGACAGTAGTATAATGTCAAAAAATGTATCATATAAACTAACTATGCATATGCAAAGTAAGAAAAATAAGTATTTCAAAGGACACACCTTGTGGAACTGCTGCTCACTGTTTGCGGTACCGGAAGTAGTATTTAGTTAACATCTCGCGAGATTTCTATATCATAACGGAAGCATCACGTTACTACAATTCATTCAGGAGTTTGCTGGAGGTTATCGATCAGTTTCTTCGTTTTGATTTTGTGTTATGTGGCCCAACAGACGAAGAATGTTCAATGCGATATTGTTTTAGTTAAAGTGACACAGTTGACGGTATGGCTCATATGTAATGACAAAAGTAGTGTGGACGTGCATGCAGAAAATGCTGGTGTGTTTGCAGGCGATAGTGTGAGCTCTGCTGTTGCTGCTGCCATGACTGCTCTGTTTGCCTGTGAGGATCCAGCCACATGGAGGAGAGTGCAGCAGAAATACTGGGACGTAGTGGAGGCGAAGGCCAAAAACAAGAAACCGGGAAAGCTGCTAAACCTTGACAATTGGTGATCCTCTTTTTGTGTCACTTACAGTCACATTCCACCTTTAACTGTAAATAAGAGATGTTGACTCAAAATAACACGTTACACTGAGTGGTCATTAGTTTTGTGTCTCTAGTAATTCTGCAAAAATACAACACAGTGTGTGCACATCATTCTTGACCTCGGTTAAACAATGGTTTAAAAAAAGAAATCCCAGCAGAAGGTTGTTTTATGGTTTGCTTTGTCCAGAGCTTTCAGCTTTAACACACTGGTCATCAGCATGTAGGGTTTGCTTAGTTGTGATGGAAATTTAGTTTAGATTTCAGCGCAGTAGTTGTATGCTTTTATAACAAAATTCCTAGTTTAGTCGAAGTTCCCTCAAGTTAACTTAAGCAAACCTTATCCATTCATATGGAACCAGTAAACATCTCCTTGTGTTGTCTTTTTGCAACTGTGTAGTGAGATAAGAATCTAAACATCTTAACTGCCTAATATGTCTGCATATGTGTTGGTGTATACATGCTTTTTATGTGTTGCTTCTGTGGTCAGGTACCAAGAGGAGCTACCTGTGCTAATTTCAAGTCGACCGGACAAACATGTCACTTTGTCAGAGCTCGTGAAACTGATGGAGTGGAAGCTCACAGTAAGTAAGAGTCTATTCACTAAATCACATCTATCACAAAAAGATTAACACCCCCACACAAAAGATTTGGTCACACTGCATCAACTGTGTCCTTGAGAGGCCCTGTGCACTTCTCTGCAGAGAGGGAAGTTCAGGCCGAGGCTGCAGCAGCTGGTGGCGTCCAACAGTGAAGATGCTGTGGAGAAGTGCTCCAGAAAGGCCTTCAGCCTCCTGCCTGATGTGCAAGCAGCAATCGCAGAGCTCAGCTCCCTGAAAGGTGTCGGACCAGCCACTGCCTCAGGTTAGTTAGTCTCTGTTTCTGAAGACAATGCTGAATCTGAAAGAAGTCATCCTGATACAATGCCTCAGTGACTGTCTTCTCAATGACTGCACAGAATAGTGCTCCCAACACTAGGCTGGGTGTCTGGGTTTCACTTTAGCTAGTTTGTATGCACTTAATGGCTGCTTCAGCTTGGCTCTGTCGCTGTTTTGTTCCAGCGGTGTTGGCGGCAGGGGTTCCAGAACAAACTGCATTCATGTCTGATGAAGCGATGGAGAGTGTACCGGGACTAAAGCCCATCCAGTACACAGCCAAGCACTACGCTTTGTACCTGAGCAAGATGGTTGAGCGGACTGAACAATTAAACAGAGGTGAGGCAAAACGTGACGTAGCTGCATCATGCACCTCATATCTAAAGAAAACAACCAGAAAACGTGTGTTGGTCTGTTCCAGCTGTTGTTTACACATCACACACATATGACTGTGGTTTATATATTAACAACATATATGTGACAATATGTCTTGGTTTCTAACTACGTCTTTTTGTTAAACATTGGAAGGTTTCACCTCATATTTCACCCAATTTATAGATAGTAATAACTGCCAACCTCCGTTTGTTGTTGTAACGCTAGCTCTTTATCTCACCAGTTGTCTATGGAATTAACTGGTTCATGTTTGCATTTACTGAGATTGTTTTGGAAAGAAAACAAGTGATGGGTAAAATTAGTCTGAGCTGAACATTGGACTGTATTTTTGCACAGAATGAAGGTCTTTACATTCTGGTGTCAATTTGTCATTTTCTGCATGAACTTTGACATATAACAAGTAACAAAAAGAGACCATTAGCAGCAATAGGACTACAGCATGAGCACCTCAACTTTATAGAGAGACCAACTTTGAAATCAAACAATCCTTTAATTTGTTTAATTTGTATTTACTAGTTTGTCATCAATCAAAAGTGGCCCAGTATTATCTTATTGAACGTAATTTTATTAAAAATGTTCTGGTAAAGATTTGGGACTAAAAATCCATTTACAGTATTTTTTACAGTGCAGATCAAATGGAAATCATGTTTTTGTGTTGACACTTCATCATTAGAGACTTTTCTGTTCAGCATGAAAACATCCACATTTCATTTCTGGGGGAGTTCTTTTTCTAGGCACTGTATGTCACGTTGTATGTTGCTCCAATGCTTTTCACGATTTTTGTTATTTGAAATGCTTTGTGTTTGAATGTTGATGTACAAATAAACTTGTCTTGATATCCTGTGTCGATACCCTTCAGTGGATCCTCAGCAGGACTGGACACCCCACAGGCTAGAGCTGTGTTTGTGGGCGTTAACCACAGCCGCACAGCAGCAGCTCCCACTTCTAAAGGATATTGATGTGAAGGGCGACAGTGTAGGGAAGGAGTGCACGGACCCCAACACTGACCGGAGAGCAACAAAGAAGCTCAAAACTAAATGAAAAACACATTTTCCATAATAATAAAGTCTCTATCAGAATATTTGGTGATTTGTTTCTTCTTTGGGTGAGTTGTACTAAGTTTGTTCTTTTCGCAATGTCAAGATAACCAAAGGCAGAAGTACTTTATTAATCCCTATTGGTGTTATGAGGTCTCAGTTGCTCCTAACAGTGGAAAGGGTAAAAGTAAGAGAGACATCAAGTAAAAAAAACACAATACAAGAGATAACCATTTGAGTAGTCAGCCTGTGAGGTCATGCAGAGTGTCATTATTGACCCTTCAGATGGAGGAGTCGTACAGTGAGAGGGCCACAGGAAGGAAAGATTTCCTGTGACGTTCCGTTGTGCATTTTGGTGCTCTCAGTCCTTCATTGAACATGCTCCTATAACTAGCCAAAACATCATGAAGTGGGTGGAAAGTATTGTCCTTAATTTTGACAACATACGCCTCTCTGACACTTTGAGAGAGTCCAGTTCCATTCCCGCCACGTCACTGACTTTGTGAATCAGCTTGTTAAGTCTGTTGGCATCACTAATGGTTTACATCTGATTAAATGATGCAGCAAATGCATCGTACCAGTGAAAGTTTGGATCCTGCAGTTCAGTTTAACAGCTCTACAGTAAAACTTTTTCCTTTACCCAAACGGCAAATCCAGACTCAATGATGATGGTGATAAGGGCTGCAAAACATTATTTCCTCACATATATTCTGGCACCGATGAAACTAAAAGTTACAGCTCAACGATAATGTTAGAACAGATAAAGACAAAAAACCACTAAGATGTTGCCACAGTATTGTTCTTTATTTATATCATTTCTAAATTAAAGCAAAGTACAATGACCAGTACAAAATAAAACAAAATATATTCATATATATACAATATAAAATGGTTCTGTTCAGAACATTTAAAAAGTACAATAGATTGTGAAATAATTAATGAGGACTTTGATATAAATTATCCATATGTAAATTTAGTTTTCCTTTAGTTTCCCCATGACCAAGAGAAAAATAGCTTCTGCTTTTTCTTTTTGTAAACGCTGTATGGGTCCAACCTCTTGTCTGGTCTGAGAGATTGAACCTCGTTAGCTTGGCACCATTTTATCGATACAAGTAAGCAGCTCATGAAAAACTACCACAGCAGCACAGATATGACTTTTTTGATTTGAAACTGTCAGAGGGAGACGGCTCACAATATAAGAAACCACCTGTTATATCTGCATGACCGCAAGTGGCTCAGGCAGTATTTGTATCTGTACCAAAGTGAAAAATGGGAAAATCAAGATATCAGAATTGTTACAAATCAAAATTGTACCATCATCTCCAGGAAGAAAAAATTGTCACCAGTGGATCTGTGCTCTATGACAGACTGTCAAATCCTATTTATGCCTGTTTCTAGCTGTGGCAGAAAAAAACAGTGTTGATCCACCTAAAAACCAGAGTGAGTCCAGTGGCATTTAAAGGTGAACACTAAATACTAAAACTCTTAGTTTAAAATAAAGTTGGCTGGATTGACCTGCAAGCACTGAGTTTCACAGATGCATGTTTGGTTCAGTGTCTGCACAGTAGTTTGGTAATGTTTGTGTAACTGCCAATTAAGTCTGTTCAAATTTAAAATCTGACTCTGTTTTACACACTGTTAACACACCAACATCCAGGATTGTTTGTGACTAAAGCCAAATTTACTTTGGGGAGACTGGTGCGATAGTTTAAGGACCCGTAAACCAGCATTCCAGGTTTCAGTGGCTTTACTGATTCTCCAACAGTCTAAATGCCTGGACTGGCGAGCATCCAGTGACCCTCGCCGTAAATGCCTCTGAAGCTACAGTCGCCTCTGTTACTGTACCTACACAGTCCTGTAGCAACAGTTGCCCGTATCTAAGAAGCAACAAACACTAAGGAAAGGCGGTTTGGCCGACTTGGTGGCAAGCAGCAGTTTAGAGCAGCTACAGTTATTTGCACTGCGGCATCTTTCTTTTGTGGATTCTCTGCATGTTCGTGTAGAGTAAATCGTACAGCTAACAGCAAAGCAGCCTTTCTGCTTAGTGCTCAGCCTTGGGCTTTTTCTTTTTCTTTTTTTTACTATAACAAGGCATTGGGCATAATAGCACAATGGATTGGCATAGGGAGGTAAAAAAGCATCGAAGAATGACTATGGCAGCAGAGAGTACAACAACATGTCATTTAACTACAGTATAATAAGATTAAAATGCCCATTTATGACCAACCACGGAAAATCAGAAACAGCAGTCAGAGAAAAGTAATGTGTGCTGCATTTGTGACAGAGACATGAAGAGTCTGTAGGGTACAGGTCCTCCTCAGGGTTGGCACTAACCTTTGAACATCAGTTCGCAGTGCAGCTGTGACCGCATTGAAACTGATGGCGGGGGCGGGGGTGGGGGTTGAATTACCCAAACTGATGGATCACATATTATTGACAGACTGCTTTCTCGCCAAGCCGTCCTTTTACTGCTGAGAAGGAATCTGTCACTTGGAGACAGCAATTAAATCAATCATGCGACCTGTCGGACTCGTTAATTAGGGGACGATGTCCTGTTTAGGGTCGAGCTTTGAGCTCTGGTGTATCTTCACAACAGCCATGCGTCAGCCTGACACTGGGGGTGTGAGCATGACAGGACGTTGAAGCATGTAGAGGTTCTATGATGAGTGCCACCGCGGTTGTCTGTTGTTTCCGCTGTCCCTCACAAACCAAAACTGTCACGCGCTGTCAGCCAGAGGATGAGAGTCAGGCCTTTATCACTCGCCTCCTTTAGGATGAGCTGTCAGAGTGTGGGAGAGGCTTTTATCAGAAAGGAGGTGGCTTTTCTTATAAAGGTGCTGAGGTTGGCACAGGCGCAGAAGATTTGGCTTAGATAAGTCACAAACTATGAAAACTTTCCTCCCCAACTTGTTGTAAAGGATAGGTGCACCCCACCCCCCCTCTGTTGAAGATGCTATCATCTGCCACAAAGAGATTTGTATTAATAATAAATACTGAACACTTCAGTTTGTACAAGAAGTATCATCTGTTGAGGTTTACGGGCAGCAGGACTCCACAAGCCTTCCGTTTAGTTCCTACACATACTTTCAGGAGGGGTGAAATTCACAGTTAATGTTCTACAAAAACATAGCCATTTACTAGCCCTTTTACAACCCTTCTGGCTTCCTATGAATCTTAAGTTAAAGAGGCACATTAACCTCCGCTCAGGCATCTTCTTTATCTTCATTATAGGCTAATATTGTACGTATGCATTATTTAACATATGTATCTTTTGCTAACCTAAGCAATAATACAGTAATTCCTGCCACACACTGGCTAATATTTTCTGTTTTAATGCATTTGAAAATGGCTTTTTCTGGCTATTTCATGCAGATTCCCCCATTTAACACCGAGTCTTGTGTTACTACCGACAGCTTCATGTGGAAGCAAACGCTCCGAACTCTATTTATGACCGGCTATCAAAATTGGCAAATGCATATTTTTCATCTTCCCAGCCAGTGGACATTCAAATGAATTATTGATTGGAAAAAATGGAACACAGCAGGAGTAAATGTAAATCCTTGCCTCAGCTTTCCAAAAGCTTGACTCACTCTGGAGATAATATATGACAGAAGACCTGTCTATAATTTATTTGCCAAAAGAGAGCTGCAGCAAGGCGTCCACACACTGACGGGAAAAGGTTTGGGGATGTGGACATTTTTAAGAATTTAAGCTGCACTGACATACAAATGAGTCAGCAAACGAATTGTACATGATAATGTCTCTGATGGTTTCGGGGTTTCGCAGGCGTGTACTTGTACATCACCTTTTGAATGCTAACAACAAACAGATGATGTTTGCTCACACACAGAAAAATAAAGATTGGCTGAAGCTACCATTCAGCAAACATCTTTTGTATTTTCCCTCTCTAATTAGTTCTTTCTATGGCTTATTTTGTAAAGCAGTAAAGATTTATAAAATCAAGTGAGCTTGAGACGTCTGCGGTCACCAACAAACCAGGGTATTTTGCCTCATGGAATATTTTTCAGAGGAGCCATACAAGAGTTACCAGAAGGACAACAATCATAGCATTATTTTGCACCATTTGAAACTGTTCTTTTTTCCCCCCCAAGGAGAAAAAAAAATACAAATAAATATACTCTTGGTTATGAACATACAATATACACATCCACTATCAAATGAAAAATGGGGACAACTTAATAACACTCATTTTTCTTTATAAGTACATTCCTTTACAAAAAGTATACAGTCCCTAAGAATGAGAAACTGAGGTATAGACTGGGCCTGACAGACAGACCCCAATGCCCTGTGGGACGCGAAGGTCAGAGGTCAGGTGATGACTCATTTGTGCCCTCCCCAGTTCAGTCTGTCAGAGCGAGAACAGGCAGAGACTAGTATGCGTTTCTGTGAGTACGTGTGTGTGTGTGTGGTGTTCTTCTCTTTCGTTTGTCCATGCTGAATCAGGCAGTGGCTGCTCCCAAAGACAGTGTGTGTGTGTGTGTGTGTGTGTGTGTGTGTCTCCTCGTCTTGCTGAGAGCCACAGAGCATGAAATGGCATATTTTACAAGGTGCGCCTAGCAAGTTGGTGGTTAACGTCTGACACAGTAACAGGAGTTTGCTGACTTGCTGAAGTGATGACCGAGACCGACGACCAACAAACTTCAACAGTCAATTTCTCTTTTGTTTCTTCTTCCCTCTACTCGTGTTACGCTGTAGCTTTGACTCCTCATCTTCATGTATTGTCTATGTTGTGTGAGCTATCTATCTGTATCCACAGTGTAGGTATAATGTTACAGAAATTAAATAGACAAAAAAAATAAGTCCTCTTATTTTTAAAGACCCAGAGAGAGAGATGACAGTGATGCCTCTAACCGTAAGGTTCTCTTTGAAGGTAACACAATCCAAAAGGAATTCGCCTAAAATCTGACATTTGCAGCGTTTTCATCCATTCTCCCTGCAACTGCTTTGAAAAGAAATTTCTTCATGTTTGCACCTGGGGCAAATAATTTAGACTAATCTTTTCCTCAAAAATCACGAAGAGAAGTTAAATTTGAAGAAAATCCTGTTGTTTTTATAATATTTGGTGTAGTTGCCTCAGTGACTCCTGTGAGATCAGTACGCTGAAATTAAATACCATTTCATGTTTTTATTTTTATTGCTGCCCCAAGACACCTGTGTAGATGTTCTCCTACAGCTCTCATTTGTCGCACAGCCAAATGAGATTCAGGCGCCTGTTCTGCTTCTGTTCGTTTAAGCGAAGAGCTGAAATCCTATTAGTTTAAGGGCTGTTGCTGCAGCTGATCCCGATCTCCGATCTTTATGAAAGACAGTACATTTCTCCAGCACGCACACCTACTCGTCTCCTCCCTTCAATGCTTTTTCACAGGAGGCATGTGACATAAACTCAGATTCCTCTTTCTTTGCGCTCAAAGAAAACAGCGGATGCAACAGCTTTTCAAAAAGCCTCTAAAAAAACGCACGATGGCTAAATGCTCACAGAAAGGTTAGCGCTGGTAATGTAGATGACTTCGATGTTTATAAAAAGATATACTGCTCCTCAAAATGGATCTGAGGAACGTTCACCTGTACCTGTTGCTACTGAAATCCCTCTTTAATGAAAGAGATATATTTCTTTGATTTGCAAAGTATCTGTAAAAAAGGATTATTGGTGGATTTTAGTTTTGATCATTTCATTTGGGTCTAACTTGAGAGAACATGGGAACGCTAACGATATTCAAAGGAGAAGCTGTTGTGATTGGAACGGTCAGTGTATGTGAAGGAGGGTGCCAAAGGGGGGGGGGGGGGGGGGGGTCAACATCAGGGAGGCGGGGGGAT
>JAUMTR010000011.1:5751703-5805534 GCA_032270685.1 Microctenopoma stevenorrisi
CCCCCCCCCCCCCCCCCCCCCCCCCCCCCCCCCCCCCCCCCCCCCCCCCCCCCCCCCCCCCCACCCGGCCGGAGGGGGGATCTGCACCCCAAGCAGCTCGTATGCGAAGATGTTCCAGAAGATGGCGAAGAGGAGGAAGGTGATAAAGGAGAAGACAATGACCCACCAGGAGCACTGCTTCTGTAGACTCTCCTCATAGCTGCGCAGGATCAGCAGCCCCATGCTAATACCGACCACAGCCCCTGACAGGTGTGCCATGAAGCTGGGCTGGGGCCCCGAGGAGGGAATCTGTGGCGAGAAGCGGAGCCAGACTGCACGGCCCACCTCCGAACTCACTGCGGAGAACAGAAGAAAGAAAACCAACAGAATCAGTATGAAGAAAGCTGCTCAGAACCAAAGCGGTGAGCCCTACAATGTCACAGCCAGCAGCTGGTTGGCTTAACTAAACCACCTACCACCTATCCACCTACAGGTCATCAAGTTCAACAGTTAGCACATGCAGAGGTTGTTAGCTTTGCTCCTTGTCTTGTGCAAAGAAAATGTTCTGCCTCTGAGAGCATATACAACAACCTACACCAGACTAGAGATATGCTGTTAATTCTCATCCAGTTGATGATGCAGAGAAGTTGTTAAATCTGCAAATAAAGTCATCCTGAAGAGCAGTGCGCTTTTATTTATCTTCATGCCAACACCTGAAAAAGATGAGTTTGATAGATGAGTTCAGTATTGTGTTTTAATAAAGTCTGGTTCTGTTCTGTTGCCAAAGAAAGATAACAGGAGAATCTCTTTCCTTTAAACGTTACGTGCTGTTCCTTTTTCAGGCTCTTCCACAGTCGCTTAAGATGAATTAATACTCAACGGTGAGAATACAAAACTAAAGAAAATGTTAATTTAATCCTCACACCAGCTGTGAAGACTAGACATTTTATTTTGAAATGCTCTATCCCTTGTTTATAAAATGCAGAGGAGAGATACAACGTTCCAGCAGAGACTCGCCACTCTCTCAGTTCGGGGGCGGCAGTCTCAGGACAGATGGAGGGAACATATTGCTCACTAATGAAAGTCACAGTGTATCGGCTCTTGTGTGGAGAAAAAGGACAAGTGACTCAAATTCTTTGAAAACAAAGCAACATGTCCAATTGGGGAGCTTTTCTCTCTGAGCTATCAGTAGCGTGTCTGATGCACAGCTTTAAGAAGTTTTTAAACCCCATTCAGATTATAAATATCCTACATAAAAGCTGATGGGTGAGCAGGACATAAAGATGCTGGAAGCTAAAGGTCACACACACTGATTGTTTTAATGATAAATTCAACATAACTAGCAACGGAAGCAGACAGGCGCAGGACTCTGGGGGTGAGTCTGGGAAACTTACTGCAAACTAATGCCAGGATCATGCGGAGCAGCTTGTACGGACAGCGCATCCCGGCCCAGTTCTGCAACAGAGAGTGAAAGTGTCTCGTCAGCGCAAACAATCACGACACAAACAAGCACTACATGCAGCACACAGGTATAGACGGAGCTTGGCAGGAAACACCTTGCTTTCGATCCTGTGGACATATTCAGAGCAAAGAGAAAGACAGTCCATTTCCAGGACATAAGACAGAGACGTGATTACACACCTGGCTGCTCTCCACTTACTCCTTCCAACTCAGTGGCACTGTATTAATTAGGGATAAGATAATTCAACAGAAGGGGAGGATGAACCAATAAATAGCTCCTGTGATGTGATGTCGCTGCTCTCTGATCAGAGGCCAGTTGCTCTGACGTGCTTCCACTCGCACAGGAGGATAAGTTGGGCAGTCTATACGCAAAAGACAGCCAAGTTGTCTGTTACAGATCTTATTATCCCACTGCTTACACTGAAGGAATCCGACTTGCGTGTGTCTGTGCATGAGCTGCAGAGGAACCAACAGTGCAGACGACGACGCTGATCAGATACAAACATTACAGGATGAAGAACTATAAAAGGAAAGCGAAATAAGGGTTTGTCCACCACACTGACAGCCGTATATGTTTTCTGACAATGTCACCACAGCTGGATGCCTTCTGGATGTTAGTGCTTGAAACTTTACTGGACCTGAAAATGTCTTTTGAGCAAACCAGATGATGCTTGATGGCAGTCGAGACCGGACGAGTTTAAAAAACGCGTCAGAGCAGAACTAAGACGTGCCTTAGGGGGTTTACCGACAACCAGTGTAACAAACCAGATAAACTGTCTGTTAGCTGCTTCAAGCACACAGCTTTACAGTTACACACACTCTTTGCTTTGGGCCCGTCGGTGCACTTTGATTTCTATCCCCGCTGGCATCTCGACCGCCCCACAATGAACAGCCACATTTCTTAAAGCAATTCCTCAGATGTAACGTCGACTTGAGAGTTGACGAGAATGTGGAAGCCATTTCACAGAGACACCCTATGAGAGACGCATATACTGGAGGAGGGGAAGGTGGAGCTCTGCCATGCAGCAACAGGGGAATTCACTGCCTGTTTTTTCAGGGGACACAAATAACATTAAGCCTAATGATGGATGTAAGATCCCGACATGCTGGTTTGCATGTGTGCTACAATCAGCAACCTTCAGTGAAGGTTTCTTCATTTTGCTGATGACAATAAAAAGTCAAGAAAAGTGTTGATCCTGACGTGAACCTACTACAGCAAGAAGAAAACTCAAATTAGCATCTAGCGAAACACTGAAGCTCAAGAGGTGGTGGTATGTCCCGCTCGCGCCATGTGGACGACTCTGACATTTTGACTCTATTGTAAACTGTTATCAGACACAACAATGGAGCTTATGATGATGATGGCGGTGAAAATGTCAGTTACCATGACAACGTTGGCCAAATGCGCTGAGCACAGAGCGTAGACCCCCCCGGACCCACCCACCACCGGAGCCCGCATGTCGGTGATGGACACTGTCAGCGAGCCTGCAGAGAGGAACAGAAAGAGAGAGAGAGAAAAACATTTCATGAGTGCAAACATGAGAGATGGGGAGTGCATGCAATGCAGAGAGAATCGTGTCGTTAGCAGGAGCAAGGCAGAGCAAAGGACAGCATTTTTAGAGCAGGGAGAAAACAAAGAGAGTCTGATTACTCATCACACAACACAAGTCACCTTCCTCTGGGCATTTTTCTAAAAATCTTTTAGGCTACATCAGCTGACCGCCACATGCCCTTATATTCGACACATGACCCACACTCACCACACACGACGATGCTCTGCGGCGTGGTGATCAGTACTGTACAGGCTTTTCCTATACGAAAGCAGTCTGTACATCAGAAATTGAATATTTCTAATTGGATCTTTATTCTGGATGCTGCAATGAAAAAAAGGCTTAAAAAAGGTATCTGTCTAAAGAACGACTGGGAGAACACAGACAGAGGCTGCTGAGGAGGGTAATTTCCATTTGTGAGCTAAAAAAATGCTTTGTGTTATATTTATGCAAAGTATAATCTAGGGTATGAAGATATAAGATAATACTTTATTGATCCCACATCGGGGAAATTGGTGTATTACCACAGCTCCAAACAGTACAAGTATACAACAACACAGTATAAAAAGTATAAAAGGGAAGTCATTTAAATTAAACAGATGAAATTATGAGATGAAATATAAGAAAAATAGGATATCAGTGTGCAAGTAGTCATAAAAATAATCTGCTACATAGACAAATATGGACAAAAAGCATGATTTGCTGTTTAGGAAGATCATTTTAATTTTAAACGTGCAGTGGTGACTGTGGCAAAATGATGAACATTGGGACGCACATTACTTTAATCTGTTGAGTGACTGCACAGTTATAGCATCACTACATTTTTACAGACTGACACAAAAGCAGCCCTCTGATAGACAGCTGGCTCCAGCAGCCCCCTGACATGTAACAGGAAAACTGTTTAAGCTGATGGATGACAGACACCAAAACTGGAAGGAGTAATTTTCGGAAATATGCTTCTCATTCTTATTTTTGCAAAGAGAGAGGAACAATTATATTGCTCTGATTGGTCATATCCCATGACCCTACTGTGTATGTATCTAAGTATACATCTAACCAGTCCTGTCTTTAAAACAAGCTAATCTGAGTAAGCTGACAAGCTATTCATTAGAAAGGCTTATCCATTATGTTTTATTGTCGACATACATGCACGATCTCAGTGTTAACATCTGGCCAAAAACACACACAGACAAGCGCTAAGCGTAATCTTTCATTAGGCCGAGTGCACCTGCAGTCACTGCAGGAAAAGAGGTTTGTGGCGAGGCCATGAAGTAGGACAGAATCCCAAATAGCAGAAATCACATTGTAAGTTGCTCACGAGGACAGCGTCAGCCTCTGTTAATTATGCAAATGAGCTGATAAGGAAAGCGGAGAGGGCTGATAAAACAAAACAGCCTCTTTTTAATCACAGTTGGGGTTTGCTGGAGTTGTGATCCCACATCTATAATGCATGTTGTAACATTCATATTCTCTGTGTGTGTGTGTGTTTGTGTGTGTGTGTGTGTGCGTGCACAAGTACAGAGTAAACAGTCTTAAAGAACGCCTTGTCAGCCTGTGGTGGCAGTGATGATCATAGAGAGACGGATGGTAATCAGAGCGCGTTCCTGAGTCATTCATCTCTCGTCGCTCCGACACCTATGGACTATTACGTGGATTTATGGGACATATGAAGGTTGGTGCATCAGCCAAAGATTTGAGGAGATTCACAATGCTCCATTTTTGGTAGCTCCACAAAATTGCAATCACACAGTGTTGGCATACAGCGTGTGGTCTCTGATCTCTTCAAAGTGAAATGGAACAACTTCAGCAGCAGCAACATCTGAATTTTTCTCTCAGTCCCTCCCAGAGCTTTGCCATTTCTGTGAAGTTAATTCATTACTTCAGTGCAGAGAATCGGGTTGAAATATTGATAGAATAATATGAGAGCTGTTATCTGGGGTGTTAATCTTTTACTTGCCTAAAGTTTTAGTATAATTAAGTGATTCTATTTTAATTATTTGTTTCAGTTTTTAACAGTGTGTGATATGACCACGACACCATTTTTTTCCTTCACCATGGCAACCATTGACTTAACTTTGAATTAAACTTCTAGTTTTAAGTAGAGTCTGTAGGTGTCTGTGAGTTTTGATCTCTCTGCATGCGTTGTGTGCTTGTTAGTGCTGAGCAGCACCGATGACACTGGTGATAGTGACCCGAACCAAGAAAATTAGCTGAAAGATACTATATTGGTCTTTAAACCGTAGCTGAAGGATGTGCAGAGTCTCAGCATTACCATCGACCCCTTTCACATTACACATAACTAGTAGCCTATGTTATTGTACAAATATTGATTAGAGCAGCTTTGAGAGTCATGAAACGGGCTGTTTAATTACCAAAATGATACTTAACACCAGTGCAGACCACATCTTTGCAGCAGATAATTACCAGGAATGGGACATCTCTGTGCGATAAAGAGAAGACAACCCGAGACCTCCAGTTCACAGGAAGAGACAGGCTCCACAGGGAGGATACAAACTGCTCGCTCATCCCGCTCACTCTGCTTTGGTAGAGGCTTCAAAATACAGTATGAATATTAAACAGGCCTGTGATGTGGGCTCCCCTGCTCAGGGAGGCTTTAAGATTTAGGATTCTTGCACTCAGCAGGAGCCGAGATGTGAGGTGTACGATTATTTCAGTGTGGAGCTGACAAGTTCCATCTCACGCTCGGATTATTTGTTGTTGCTGTCCTGGAAGCATCATCATGATCCTCAAACCTTGTTTGTGAGCTCGCAACATCTACAAGTGCACTACAGTGAAGACCGCACAAACATATTCTGTACAGGTTAACTATACACTCCGGGCCATATGCTGCATATATCACGGTTACCTGTTCTCCCCGGTGCAGCTCTCTCTCTGTCAAACCAAGCTCGCTACACCACTGCTGTTACTCCAGTCTGCCCTTAAGCTATGGGTCAGCTTTGGATCTTTCAGTCTCTCCAGAATAAGGTGCACACAAGGGGTGGTAAGCTGATCTGAGGCCAAAGTTTGACAGTGCCTGAGGCTGCACGGCTCTGTAGCCACTAAAGTGAAGGCTGCGCCATAGCACAGTAAATGCTGCAATGGAAAAAAAAAAGTCATCATAAGCTCGCAGAATATGGTGAATCATGTCTCTGCAAAACACAGAGGAATTGCAGCTGATGGGGAGTTTTCTGATGATCATGTGTTACTGAATAACATCAATGGCTGTAGATGTAAAATTAGATAACACAATATACCAACCAGACTGGCCAAATTATTCTGACTTGACATGATGATAAATGCGTGATAGATGCCTCGTTGAGTCTATAAGAGTACAGTATCTAACAGGACTGCATCCGTTCTGTGGGATTGCTGCCTTTTAGTTTCAGGTTGTTCTATTTGTACACATTCGCTCTGAACAGATCTATCCTGTATGCATTAAATCTCGTGGCCCTACACAGAGATGTGCTGCAGTCAGCACTCCCGTAGTCACAAGGCTGCCACTGTGGGCTAATAAACCGGAGAAGTGCCTGATCAGATTTATTTACTAAGCACAAATAAGAATAGAGGGACACTGATGAAATGAGTGGGTCAGTGGGTGCGCGAGGAACAGCCATTCAGAAGACACACTAAAGGTCCAAATATGCACCAGGACAATAGGTTTTTATTCTCTCCATGTATTTGAATATTATCCCGCGCTTACAGGTGAACTAACATCATCTGGCCATAATTTAGTAAATACTGATACCACAGCTTTCCATCAGCGACACGCTGGTGTTACCAGATCAGATCAAATTTTGTCTGACCAACAATCCAAAAGTCTGACAAGTTACCGATTATTCAGACTTATGTAGCACTAACATATTTTACTTTCATTTAGTAGCAAAAAAACCAAATAAATGAATATGACTCTAGCTGTGTTTTGGAGGTGTCTGTAATAAAACAAAATACATAAATAACAATATCTGTCACTTCTCTTGTTACATTTCAGTTCAAAAGATCATAGCTTTAAATGTCAAAGTCTGTTGTCAGCTATAATAGTCCCGGCTGACTGGAGGAGGTCTATTTAAAATATTTTCCACCCGAGCTGGAAGGAAATTTGTTCTTCTCGGGTGATAGTTTCCTTCAAGTGGTGCAATCAGTCCTCATCCAATCTAACACATTCATCCTCCTCCTTGTTTCCTCAGCTGAGTAGCAGTGGATGGCAGGCGCTTAAAACCTTCATGTGACATGAAAGCAAGCCTGTAAAGTTTTACTATCGGTCATGTCAAGCTGTGGGGGCGCATCCAAACTGTTAGCATCCTCAAAGCGACCAAACACTACGCACCTGCGCTGCAGTCAGAGCACATCATTAGACGAACAACATCAGTGACAAAAACACAGATCCGATGTTGAAACAACATAATTTAGGACGCCGTAAAAAGGACGATGTAAAAAGGAACAGCAAAAAACAAAACAAAACACAATAACACAATTCAAGGGTCTTTGAGACCTTTGCTCTGGAGGAACAAATACGATTAATCAATTTCCTAGTGTGCCAACATCACCGCTGTAAATACACTTTGCCCTTCGTTACCCCAAACATTGATTTGGTTTTTCCTAACAGTTTTAGACAACATCCCAATTCGCCACATGAGGAAAAATATGATAATATTTATACTACGCCGCAGCCCAGGGGGAATCAGGAAAATCAATAATCTCCACAAGTCACATCCTCAGCTGCTGAGAGGAGACCACTCAGCACAGCACAACACCAGCAGTCAGGGAAAAGGATAATCACAGCCGATCTGGGTGAGTGTGTGTGGGCATGAGCCTGTAATGGAGGAAGCAAAGAAATAATTCCGTGTATGGTTTATGCTAAGAGCTGCAGCACAATTTGAGCAAAGCAGTTATCACCCACATTTTGCTTTTCGGCTAACAAGCACAATAACCGCCCTTAGTTACTCAAATTCCTCCAACACAGCAGAGAAAAAGAGCATGACATCACTTCCTGTGTTCCAGGTTATGAAGTCACATTGGTGCCCACGGGGAGCGGGATGTGCTTCTTTATCAGACAACCTTGAAACCATCCATGAAAGTAAATGGAAAATAAACTGATGGCAAATCTCTAACTCCAACAATGTCCTGGATTGGCTTCACAGAGTAGATGCAAAAGAAAAAACAAGGGGAGCCTTCAATGACGCTGCATTACAGTCTAAATTTTCATCATCCTTGTTGTTATCAGTCAAGCTGCAGGGGGGGGGTGGCTGAAGAAGAAGTGAGCTTGGTGTCACCTCGGAAGAGTTCACTGTAGGGTGTAATCGAGGGAAGGGCTGGGTCGATTGGAAATTACCATAATCATGGTGGCTCTGCAAACGCACCAAGGTCACCCTGCTTCCTCAGCGCTCAATGCAGCACCAGGGGAGTACATCAGACACGAAGAACCAGATTGTTCAGCGCTACATACAACTCTAGAGTCTGTATATGTTGGTGCATGTATAGAACATTTCATGTATGACCTGCTAAAAAGATAGAAAGCTGAGATTAAGGTGCAGCATAACAGCAGTCACGACCACATACTCCACTAACTAACACTTCAAATTAAGAGCGAGCAGGGAATAATTGGTATTCAGTTGGCAATTGCGACACTATGACAACTCCACAGCTTTCGCTGTTCTGAACATGTCTCCTGCTTTTCACAGTCCTTCCTAGATTCACTTCCAGCCAATCAACACAGCATGTTGTTAAATACCTCCACACCCGTGCTTGAAGTGAGTCAGAGCCAGAGTCGAAGGCAGAGGTCGAGTCACGACTCTGTAGACCATACAGGGAATTATGCTCCACCTAATCTCCACTCATTACCTGAGTTTTGCAGTTGATGAAGGGTGAAGATGTGGCACCATGGCCTTAGATCACGAGGAAACTCCCATTTTCCCACCAACACACCATGAGTGTCTGATCAGAAACTTGTTTGCCCCAAATTCTCAGTAAGGCATAATAAAGTTAATGTATCCATAATATTTATGAAGTTAACTGGCTTTATCTTTTTTCTGTTTTAGAGCACCTTATGAAACACAAATAATATAAATATAAATTCACTACTCTTAATGAGGAAACTATCTTTACTAGTGTCCTCGCTTAGAGTCCGGCTGTGGACCCTTGCTGAGTGTCCTACCCTGCTCTCCTCTCCCATTATCCTCCCATTTACACATCTTTATCATACAGAAACATGAATAGAGTAACTTTAGTAAAGCTCTATCTGTGATGATTATAATAACTCCGTTGACTGTACTGTGGATTCTTTCTGAGAGTTGGATTTTTAGGCTCTTTGGATTTCCATGGAAAAACGTATCTTCAGCAGCTTGTGTGCCTTGACCAAACATCAACAAAATCAATGATAGACAAAGTCACTCTTGGCGAGGCACCAGGCCGCTCTGTTCACTGGCAGCAGATATAATTATATTTACTCAGCCTAAATATGTGCGGTGCGCCTTCAAAAAGCATCAATCAGTTATATAACAGGAATCCAGACGCTGTAGTGTAACACAGGCTGGAATGGGGCTAAAAAACCTGCAGTCATTTAGAAACTAAATTGTCCTTTATTGGCATTGGAGAACGCAGAAACAATCCTCAGGCTTAATTAGGAGTGACAGTACAGCCAGTCTCACGGCCACGACAGAGCGCTGACACCGCCGCTGTCCTGCCTGATATCAGAACATCATTCATCAACTGCTGAAGGATTAAACATTAGGTGTAACTTGGCGCGGCATTTTGAAATAATGACAATATCAACCAGCTTGCAATAAGGAGGTTAGAATGACATGAAGTCATTTATCACATTTCTATTACAATATACCAACAGGACATAAATGACATCCGGCCACATAACTGTTCCTCCAGAGAATATCCGTAATCAGCGCGAGCACAGTGTTTCCTAACGCTGGCTGGCTTATTACACTGAACTGCATATACTTAGTGCAGTAAGTACCTCAGTATTTGGTGATCCAAGGGCTGATGAGGCGTTCAGTGACATGATAAACGCGCTCGTTGTTTCAGGTTCAGTTATTCAAGAGAATGTGCAGGAATGTTCTGGACCTTTATTTCTCTAGACACAGGAGTAAGAGAAGTTTTCAAACAATTTACTAAGAAATACCACTTAACTATAAGTAAAATTAATTAAATCTTATTTTTACTTAAGTAAAAGCATAGAACAGTTGAACAGCAATGCATTATATTTTATAAACTGTACATCAAATGGTATTTCAACTAATGTACAGAAAAATATTCAAGTAAGTGACTTTTGAGAATCACTTTGTGATGAGGTGCGTTCTTTCATGGTATTTATATATTTTTTATTTTTATTATTTACGTATTACATTCTGGTTTATTTGTAATTGTGTTCTTTTGCAGTTTTAATCTAGTTTTACTGCATTGAGTATCAGTTTTTTTAAAGCCCACGTGGGACAAGCACTGCAAATGATTTGCTATGATTGGTGCCATTATTCTGTTCAGTGAATATTCTACGCTAATGCCCCTGTCCTCATTAAAGTAAACAACGAATAGATAAATCAATGATGGCAAATGCAATTATATCAAAATATTATTTTGTAGAACAGCAAACCATCAAAGCTAGAGCTGGATGCTGCTGGACACCAACCAACACCTTTGTCTATCTAAAGAAAGTTTCAACCAAAATGTCTTCCACACTACAAAAACAGATCTTCCTCACTAAAATGTGATCAGACGTTAACGCTTTACTCCAGGTGTGCGTGCACGAAGAAGCTCAAAGTGTAGTTAGCCCGGGGGAAGGAGAGCCAGGAGAGAAAGATGAGGAAAGAGAAAGCAGAAGAGGAATCCCTGATGTTTTTCTTCAATGTGGGGCTGAGATGAAATGTTGAACATGACTCAATGTTTAACATTCATCTCGTTACATAGCCTGAAATTCTGACTGATACTGTTCTTATTTCAAAAAACATGAAATTCGAGTGGAGCTCTTCATCTGCTGCTAGCGCAGCATAGACACGGAGGATTACTGAGCAGATGCAAAATGAGCAAGGACAAGACTCAGGGTCGGAAAATAATTACAGAATTGTTCCCCTTGTCAGTGCACGTCCGAGGACAAAATGTACAATGTCATACTTTATTTTCAGACGGTGCACTTCACAAGATTTCTCTCTGTCCTCATAGCAGCACCTGAACTACCCTGATTAAAGCTGGTAAAACTAATTCACTTTTCCTTTAAGTTGAAATACTTGTCTAATGCCACAGAAATGTATCTTAACGCATGTGAGACATCTCCAATTGTTTTCTAACCTTCAAAAAGCACACAGCAGCTGGTAGCAGCAGCCAACATTTGAACTCATGAGCCAGAATAAGGCTGCATGAATATAAACATGAGACAGCCACGGGCGATGAAATGGGAAAGAAGGAAAAATCAAGAATTTCCCAGAGTAATCTGAAGCAGAGGGCAATTTCTAACATCCACAAGAAGAAAATTAACAAAGACTGGGGGAAAACGGCAAAATGCAAAGTGGGGGAGGAAAATACAATGAAGAATCAACATCTGTGTGCAGACTCACACACAGAAAGGGCGTCTGGAAGGATGGACACAAACAAATAGGTGAATCCTACATCCCAGTTATACACAGAACACCTACTGTATCTACGCAGCAGAGGACACTATCAATGTTTGCTGATTATAGGCCTCTGTATGTTTACGTAGATGTTAAAAAAGCAATATGCTGTCTCTCTCTGTGCCTGTGTTGGGCACCAAGGCTTCCTGTCACAATCCAAGGACATGCAGTTACGTTTGTAGACTGGCGAGCTTTGTATCACCCCACCTCTCGCCCAGTGACAGCCATCATCCCTCATCTTGACCACTTATCAGGATAAGTGGTCAAGATGAGGGATGGATCCTTATCGTCATCCTTATATTCTCATATTTTAAAATGCCAAAATGAGAATTAGAGGATTAGACTTGAATTTCTTCTCCATCTAAGGTCCTGAGATCAGGTCCCAGAACTCACACATTAAACTTTAAAGAATCATAAATAATTTTGTTCCTGTGTTTTGTTTAAAACATTTTTAACAGCTGGAGAAAATATCTGATTTCAGCAATGCCATCCGAACCACGAGTGTGCTTCACCACACCTACCCCTGATGGACCCCGAGTGTCTTTAGAAAACCTGCTGTGCCCAAAGCCCAGATGGTGGACTTGGCCTGACCCCTCACCCGGGGGGGGCAGCACCGTCTCTGAGGCCCCCGCTGACCACAGTGCACTTTCCCTTCCTGCGTTCTAATGGACACCTCTGCAAGAGATCGCTGCGTTTTCTCCAGCACTGTTCCATCTTAAACTCCACCAGCCAGAATCAGGAGGTGAACCTATCGTGTTGCCAAATGCTGCGCATCATCCTGTGACAGCTCAGCTCCTCCTCATTTGCTTCACCGTTGACCTAGAATACATTTTTCAGAGAAACGTGATGCACGTTGGTGTCGCTTATGTCATGCAGTTAAATTCAGATCGAGCTTCACTGACGGCTGCACATAGTTTCAGACTTTTGATCACTCTCATATTACTCATATAGACATTCTAATGAATGCACTTTGACTCCAGGCTCTGGGGATAAAAATAAAAAATCGCGCTGTTTTCTCCTCGTTCACGTTACAGGCTGCAGCTTAAAAAATCTCCAAACAGCATCTCAAACTGCACTTAGGCTAATTCCCCCGGGAGAAACCCTGCATTACTCTCCCACTGTTCCTGCTCGCTCACTTGCTCTTTCTCTATCATCATTGCTAAAATAAATCAAAGCTACAATAATTCATGAGTTTTAAAAGTGTGTGTGTGTGCATGTGAAAAGGCCTGTTTCTATTTTTTACAGAGCAGCTTTAACTCCATGTGGCTACTGTATGTGCAGAAGGAGGACGAGACAGGGAGAAGAAAAAAAGAGTAGCCTAAAATTAAGTTAGTGAAAATGAATGAATATAAAACAATATGAATTTGGTTATTGCTCTTGACAGTAATCCAATAATGGTTAGAGATTTACAAAATCCAAGATAGAAACAGTTTCAAGTGAAGATGAAAGGGAAAGAAAGGTTTATGCAGAAGTGTTGATATGATTTTTGCACACACACACACACACACACACACACACACACACACATTACCGGCAGTAACTGCAGTGAGAAATCAGCGCATATTTCAGTTTTCAAATCTTCAAACTGACTTGGAGGAGGATGAAAGTTAATGAGGTTTCGTGTCAACAAAGACTTGAGTACTGCAGCTTGACCTCTGGGCTCAGTCACAGCGCTTCATTTAGTTTGGCGGCCTGTGTTTATTTATTTATTTATTTTCTTTAAGTTCCCCTTCATATTTCTTTTTTTGCATTACACCCCCGACCCCAAGCCTAGACACACAATACACACACACATGCAAATGACTGATTGTAAGAATATACTGACAGGTATGTTATTATGCCATTCAGCAGTGTTCTGCAGCTTCTAATTTGGGAACCAATGGCTTAGATAATAATATACACACTAGACACTCACCAGCAAGCACTCCTGCCATGTAAAGCAAACTTATTCGTAAGATGCCATGGACCATTTCCAGAGGAACACCAATCATCAGCTGCAGTAAAGCATTGAACCCCAGCTGCTCCAAACTGAGGAGAAAGACAAAGAAACAGGGTTCAAAGGGTTTCACACGCAGTTCTGTTTCATCTCTTAACAACACAGGCAGATAGATAGAAACTTTATTAAGCCCAAAGGGAAATTCTGGTGTTGCAGTATCCATGAGAAAAAACAGGGAAAACACAAAGACACTGAAGACAATACAGAATCATGCATAACAACACAGAAAACTCAACAAGACAGCCCAGATTAATAAAGAAAAAACATATCATTATGGATGTTGTGTAGCTGGACTGAGCCTAGAGAACAACTGTGTACTTGAACCAGCCAGATTTGAATCTAAGCGGCAGTCTGTGCAAACCGACGTGTAGTGAGTGCGGGTTAACGAACGTACCCGACATGCATGAACATGTAGCTGAAGAAGCGCCACACTTGTGCGCGGTGGCCGGGATGATAGACCAGGGGGCTCTTCATGAAGTCAGGCTGATAGGTCTGCAGCACCCACTTATTTAGCATGATACCATAGCACATGAACACAATAATCTGAAAGGGAGACACAGATATGGCACCAAACTGTCAGTTCCTGCTGACATACCGATTACACACTTGCTCTGCAGAATGCTGGTACAAAAAATGCCCTGCAAAACAAAACCCATTGTTTTTTCTAAAAGACACATGATGTTTTCCTTCGTTTCTGTATTCCTTAGCTGATGTTTAATAGACTTGTGGAGACAATTACTGCGTGCTGCAAAAAAAAACCCAAACCTGCACATCTGGTTCAAATCCATTAATTTCTTTTCATAGAATAATGAGTCATTGTCTCTGTGAATTAAAATGAATGTGAACTGTTATTATCACGCCCTCATTGTCATTACAAACCATTCAGTGCCATTTGGAGGCATTATATGGCACTTGGCTTTCCTTTCTCAAAATTATGATCATTTCAGGGGAAATGATGAAGTGTCGTTACGGAGCTATAGCTTATTTTCGCCAGCTAATCACAAACCATTCAACTGAGGTTCATGAGGGGCTTCCGTGTTAGCGGATTTCTTTTTTCACATCAACATAATAGGTCAATTAATGCCACTGCGGTGGCCAGGCTGCTTGCTGACCTGGTTTCTCAGTTCCAAAAATGGTGTCGGAAAAAAAAATGCCGGCGTGAAACCTGACTGAGGGTTTCAGCTGGGAAAAATGGCATTAACTGTACCCACTGAGCTCCTGACTCCCAAATGGGTTACCAGCTGATAGCAGGCTCCCAGTAAAAGCGTGTGATCAAAGGCAGAAAATCTTTTCAGTGGGTCTGAGGCAAACAACTTAGGCAACAGCTGTGGGTTAGTGGCTCATCCTGTGAGAGGCTCAAATAAAATAATGTTTTATGGATACTCTAAATGATGGGGAGATCTTTCTCCTGATGTCTGCGCTCATGATGTCAGAGGCTTACCTGGACGATGGTGATGATGGCGATGAAGACAGGCGGCGGACACAGGCGGTTCTGGTGGAAGTACCAGCGTCGGTCCGTCTCACAGGGCAGGATCTCGTAGGCCACATAGCGAACAAAGCGTTTGTACAGACCCAGCCCCGTCTCGTCCAGCAGGATCTCCCTTTGCAGCGTGCGGCGGCCATTGGCGATGGCTCGTCGGAAACTGCTAGAGCGTTTGCTGCTCATCTAAGACAAAATGAGAAAAAAAAAGATTTTAAAGAAACACTCTAGGAGCAAAGTGAACTGGTGGAAGTCAGCTGCCAGACATTTGCCTGCTGCCTTTTAGATCAATTCCACTCTCCAGTCTGAAGGAAAACTTTTCTTTCAGCCGACCAACTAGTTTCTCGTGACTAGGACTCAGCAGACAGCTTTGCATTTATTAGCCGCGTTCGTTTCTCTCTGCTTGACGACTTCATGTCTTTTCAGCAATAAACTTGTCTCCAGTCATTTAAAGCATTACTGTGAGCAGCTGGAGGACACAACTCGCCAGGAGAAAGGGAGCTCATCGTTGCCTGCTGCTGAATTTCTCATCCTAGCAATTAAGTCCATAACTTTCTTCACGCTAAGTGGATCAAACATCAGTAAAGGAGGATAGCTTCTTTTCATATAATCCGATGGTGGCTCATCAGTGTGTCTAATCATCTTAGATGAGGACAAGCCAGCATTCATAAAGCGCTGATTTCACAGGGATACCATGACTGTTTGGGTAAGACCTGCTTTTAATAGTCAGGGGAGACTTTTATCATCTTTTAGACCTTTCTCTGTTGTTCTGAGTCTTAAACGTAAAGATTCTCTTTTGTTGGATTAACTTTTACTTTTCACGTGTGTTTTCAAGAATTTAGGAAACCTTTTGCGTGCGTTGACAGAAATGATGCCCAGCTGTTCTGTACACACAAAATATCTGTTTTCTTTGACAGATTTGAGTCTCATATGAGTGGCACATAAATAAAAGCCAAGATGTGGTACTGATGACATTATACATAATATATACATTTACACGTCCTTTTTATATACTTCATAATGTACTGTAATTTAAAAGCAATCACAACAGATGACACAATTGTAGCTGAATCTCTCGAATAATGTCTCAAGGGTTTTTAATTTAGATAAAAAACGAGTGTAAGTGATGCTGAGAGGCAGCGTAGCTCAGACCTTGTGTGTGTGTGTGTGTGCGTGCATTATCGTGGTCTCTAGGTTTGTTTAGTGAGCGGGAGCTCTGCAGCAGCAGCCTGCAGGCCTGCAGCACCTACTCCTGATAAGTTCTTTAATAGAGGCTTAGGAAGAAAACTATCCTAATGCCACTATTTTGATAACCGAGGCAGAGATCTGGCACGACAACACCACAGCGCTTTTCCGCCAGTTACCAATGAAAATACTGTTTGACCAACTACCCACAGCAGATATCTGCATTTCCTTAGAGGCAACAAGTGTGGATGCTTTATTTAAAAATGAGATGTATTTAACGACTAACTTCTCCTCGGAGAACAACTGAGCTATTATATTAGAATCAGACTATTTGTTGTGACGTGACGTGAAACTTTAAAGCAGTGAAAGAAGGGAAGTGGGCAGCAGCAGCAGCAGCAGCTACTGCTATGAACAACAGCAGACCCCGTGCATAGACAGCTTCACGTGTAATGAAATCTCCAGAGGCGATCCGTAGGAAGTACAACCCACCATTACACTACACCATTCACAATTCATTAGCCGTGTCCTGTTGTTGTACACTCATTATGTGGAGGCACAGCAGGGGGTGCAGTGAAGAAACTGTAGGTCAATTTCTATAAAAGCTAATGAGCTAAACATACTGGAGGACAGAGAGAGTAATTAAATGTGAGCTGATGAACAGTGTGCTCGACAGAAGGGAGCAGCTTCCTTCAAAAAATCACTCAGGAAAATCTGAAAACAAGTTCAAATCTCTTTTGGAGGTTAGCAGAGCGGGATGGGGCAACTACCCCGGCTATGGTTAATTACAACACCGGTGGTTGTACAGTGAGGGCGTGTGAGCCTGTTGCACAGCGATAACCAGAACGATGTCGAGCTGGGCTGCCGGCTCACGCGCAGATGGAGGGATGCATATTTAGTATGGAAATCAGGCCTGGAAAACGCAATTATACTATACTCGAGGCAGGAAGAGCTGAAGAAGAGTAGAAGGACATTAGAAGGCGGTGGGGGGAAAATTAAGAAGGGAAATGCATGAGATGCCTGCATGTATGAGCTAGCAGGTTCTGGAGGCCAGCAGAAGACAGTGAAGGTGAGACACCGCCTTTCTCATTCTGAACATCTCAATGAAAGAAAAGTGCACTTATATGAAACATGACTGTGTAGACTTCCTGTGTCGGCTCTCGTCTCCAAATAGCCTGTTTCTGACTGTGTTTGGCTCGGTGACAGCACCTGCCTCCTTCTCCACCTTGCACTGTATCCACACCCATTCATGCTGCCTCTGTGGAAACAGACTCCCCCGAGACACAGCTAAGTGTAACTGTCACCGCGCTTTGCCTTCCCTGACACGCAGACGGCCGCCTCTAAAGCGAGCATTACCAGCGACGTCAGGCAGACGATCAGGCGCACACGCGAGCAGCTAAAGAAGTTAGAGGAGTGACAGAGTGAGGTGCACCGAAAAACACACGATATTGCACGAAGTGTTGCAGGGGGGGGGCTCTCACTTATGCATTGGTAACGATAGAAATTCCCTGGCGAAGCAATGTCTGCCAGGGAATAAGTGATGCTGTGGGCTAAAAGCACAGAGACAAAGATAGTATTCCCTTTAGGGATGACTGAATGGCCAAACTGACAGCTGTGTGTGTGTGTGTGTGTGTGTGTGTGTGTGTGTGTGTGTGTTTAAAACAGCAAGGGTCCATCCTTCCCCTCCTGGTAGCTGCAGGTTGTCTGCTGTACAAGCTGCTCTCAGCTCTAGTCAATTGTCCTTGATAGATTAATTAGCCACACCACATGGTCAATATCTCACAGCTCAATAGTAATTAGCAATGACAATTTAGAAATTGCGGTTCAAAGGCTATTCAGCACTGAAGCATCAAACAAATCCATAAATTACTCTGGTTTAGGAATCATTTCTGTTGTCACACACAATAAAACACTTATTGTTACTGGAACAGTAGATTGTTCCGTCTTACACAGTGATTCACCACCACTGGCTAACATTGTCACTACACACGTTTACTCTCTAATTTGTGAGTCATTCAGAAGTAATCTCCATCTCCCCACTCTAACTCTCACGGCAGAACTCGCTGCACATCTCAGACTCGCTGATTCTAGCCTGACCCAGATATTTTTTCTTGCCCAAATCTTTTTTTTATTAAAAAGAGACTCGCTTTTTTTCCCCCTCAGTAGTTTGCCACCCAAGCCTTTCTTCATGGTTTAATCATTTGGGTGCCACGACTCAAAGCAGAAAAAAAACTTTACTCCAGGACACTTAAGTAAAGTGCACCACTTTACTTTCAGCCAGCAACCCATTCGAAAACAAAAAGATTTTTGTGGAGTTGATAGGTGGCATCTGTGTCCCTGGAGAGAAATGCACTGAGGACACCTAATGCAACATAAAAGGACTCAAACTTTGAAATATTGTACATCAACTGGGGCTGGAGAGGTAATTTCTGTCCTCGGTTAGTGTCAGTTTAAAGCAGCCATTTGAAGCCATATTACATATATAACTATACGTCCCGAGGAAACAATCCAAGTGTGACATATGGGCAAAATGAGTCACAAACCAGAAGAACCCACCGCTACAATCTCTAAAATACACCCTCTACCCAAGTAATTAACCACGGCAGCCATTTTGGATCTCTGTTGAACATTAAGCAAATTACCACCCGAAGGAAAACAATGACACACTTCTCCAGCTGCACAGCTGGTGGATGTGCTATCAGGAGATCAATATGTGCAATTACACACATAACTTCAGAATGGCCTGGTTTTACACTCAATTCATAAACAGATGCCCCCCCACCCATCCCCCCACAAAGCCCTAATGTGTGAACTTTGGCACCTCACTGCAAAATAAGCGTAGTTGTGCAGAAACGAGCCGGAGTGTAAAATGTGCGCTCTGAGTTTTGCTCAGTAGAAATTTTGTGCACACATTGTAGATTAGTAGTCAGATACAGACCTGTGTTTGTGCGTGTGTGTGTGTACAGCTCCCCAAGACAGGTTTTAGGAGCGTTACTTATGCACCCCTCTGGCTGAACTGATGGAGTTCTTTGGCTGAGATCATCCTGCATGAAAGATAGGCTGAAGATGAACAATGTTCTTACACAGACATTGGCGAGCACAGCGCATGCACGCACGCGGGCGCGCACACACACAGTAACTGTTGCCTAGCGTTGCGATTTAAACACATTTACACCCACTTAGGTCAGAAGAAGCAAAGTGAATGTAGAACAACACATGAGAAAAATGGTGAAGACACATCACAAATCAGACAATCAACAGCTTGTAGGCTGAAAGCAGTGAAAAGGCACGAAACAGGAACACACAGACACGCACGCGCACGCACTGCACCTCATTTGAATAACGTGAAGGAGAGTTCCATCTTCCATCAAGGCCAGACCACAAATCAATCCAAACACCACAGTTCAAACTCTGGTTATAATATAATGGCAGCACTGAACTTTCCAAATCAAAATACGTCTGTCGCTGTCACACACTGTGGAGTGCTACTTATAAATCTGCCAAAGATACATGGATGTGCACAGAGGTAGAGATGGACGGAGATGGATTCCCTGAAAAAGCAGCACATAGGGCCTTTAGAGAGTGAAACAAACTAAAGGAAATAAATATAGTGATGAGATTTAGGTGAGAACTATAAAAAGCATCAGGAAGGAAGAGTAAAGAAAGCTGGAGGAGGTGTTGCTGATTGACCTGGTTGAAAATGTCATGCTACATGCGGCACCTGCCCCTCGGCAGCCTGGAGCTCATCCCAGAGAACGGAGACCTGCAGAGTTCACGCATCGCGTACTGCACAGCAGGCGGCCAGATTCACATCAACATCCGAAATACCCTCAAAATTAGTCAGCAAATCTGAACTGGAGGCACTCGTGTGTATGAATGAGAGTCTGTCTGCATTAAAGAGTGTGTGTGTCTGTCAGGGAGAGCCGAGCAGCGAGACACAGAGGAGGGGGCCCTCTGCATTCATTAATCAAACGCTTGAAAGTGATGGTATGGATGCAAATTGTACGCATGTGCAGTGTTTATGGTCTATGTACGCTCACATAGAACAAATCTTTAAAATCAAACCTGAGAGTCGATATCTGTGTGAGGCTGGTTGTTCTCAAATTACCTCCTATTACTGCCTGCTACTAGCAACGCTGAGCTAATCGAAGACCATTTGCATTTGGCTGATGGGCAGTTTTAAAACCGTCTCTCTGATGCTGTCTGGGGAGGTAGGGTTCCCCCCCCCTAATATGTGCTCACAAGAAGTGTTGAATGGAAGAGAAGAAAAAAAGAAGAAGTATTCATGGATATTCAAGGAAGGGACTTGAATATTCTGCAAAGCGAGGGCTGAGAGGAGAAGCTGCACTGTGGTTGCAGCACCTCTACAGTGATTTCTCTGACAGACACCTCAGAAATGGGACCTGCTTCAAATTGAGTGGCCTCCTGCGGCCTTCATCACAAACCGCAGGTAGCACAACACAACGCGAGTGAAAAGGAGAAAAAAGAAAGACAGATAAATAGAGCGAGGGGGGAAATGAGCTTAGGAAAGTATAAATATGCCAGGAATTGCACTGTGCTGAATTAATCACGGCGCTTACATCCATGTGGTTCCAGGAGCCGAAGGCAGGTGCTCATCTCCACACGCACACACGTGTACAGACAGTTTCTCACACACACACACACACACACACACGCACACACACACACGCACACACACACGCACACACGCACAGAATAGGCCTTTCACGTATAAAGCTCTACATGAATTTCTAGCACAGCTGTAAACATGAATAGGTGGAAAGGAAGGGAACAAATAAAACGTAGAGGAGAAGAATGAACATCTAAACTCATTATCAAAGCACAGGGAAAAGCCAAAAACCTGCCTCTGATTAAGGAAACTGCAGCTACACTACGTGAATGTCACCACACGAGATGGTTCTATATAAAACACACAGTGTACATTCTCCGCCTTTGTGTTGTTAGAGGCTGGCGAGATGTTTTTAGATGAAATAAAACTGTGTTTGACCACATCCGTTAGACAACTAGCATTAGCCAGGTCAGTTTGCTGTAGTCGCCTTTAATAACTGCTGCTCGTGGCTTGTGGAGTGTTGGGTCTGGATTTACAGACAGATTGATCCTCTTTTTCTGGCTCAGTCTGGATCAATTCTGTAACCTTTCCGAAGTACAACAAAAGTGTCTGCATGTGTGGTACTTTGTGTCCCTGCTGCAGGACGTGACATGCTCCCACTCACCAGCTCGATGAGCTCCTGGTAGCACACCTGTCCCTCTTCATTGCTCTGGACGAGCGCTAACAGCATGTCCAGTTTGGATGGGTCCAGCTGCAGCTCATGGTGCTCCACCAAGCTGGTGAAGTTCTCCACTGCGATGAAACCGGTGTTCTCTGGGTCCAGCTGGATAAAAAAAACAGCCAACACTCAGACCGATGGGATAAAAACTGTAAAATGATGCAGCTCTGATTAGTTATGATGTATTTAAAAAAACACAGCCTGCAGAGATGTAGTAGAAGTATTAGTTTGCCCTGAGGGGGAAAACATCAGTAGAGACAGCTGAGGAATATAAACAGAGACACAACAGATGAAGATATTGGCACAGACAGTGACACTGGCATTAATTAGGCTACGTTGCATCTACGATGCCTTTGAAATAAAAAGCCCCGCTGAACCTCATTAAAAGGTACAGCTTAGTCAAAGCATACAGCAGAGTGGCTGTTGTTGGGAGCAGCAAAAGCAGACAGGCGAGCACGTCATTGTAACACGCACTGACCTGCAGTTTCCCTGGGAAAAAAACACCCTCAGCATTAAATTAGCTTGACTTTTCAGTCTGTCTGGATGCTTCATTTGACTGCGAGTACATCCTTGCTCACTGAGACCCACTGCCCAACGGGTCTGTGCGCCAGTGCTGCTCGCTGTAATTGATTTAAGCAGGAGTGTGTCATAAAAATGGCTCAGCGTAGTTGTCCTAAATAGCGTTGGGTTAAAATTGGCCTTTAAAGTATTGGGTGTGTTTCGACCCTTTGTTGATGTAACGTCTGGTTTCTGGACAGCAGCCTCACATTACTTGATTTTCTTCCCCAACCTTCTCCTCCTACATGAACTCAAACGCTCTCCAACGGAGCGTTAATTTCTCGTGCCAACTCTTCTTAGTGCAACTAACTGCGTTTGTGAAAATGTGCCTGAGGACAATTTGGAGCAGTACAAAAAGACCACATGGGAAGAGCCCTGGCTGCTTCTCATTTTACCGTTTCCTGAATGCTAACACAGCCTCATTAGGTTTCGGATAGTAAACCAACAGCCTCTAGTTGCCCGAGGAAGGACTGAGCTTTCAGATGTTGCGTCAGTGTGGAGTCAGTTGTGCTGGATCATCGGTGCCCATGTCATGGGTCCAACTAGAAGAATCCTTTCTAGGCCCCCAAGTCTGGACCGGTTCAGCTGTGACACAGTTAGGTGGTTTTACACTAAGCCCACGAGGAGAGCGCTATTAAAGTACCTCCTGTCTACAGCAGGAGGCTCAGACCTTAAAGCTCTGCTGCTCAGAAGAGGAGCCGGGAAATCCTTCGGTTTGAGTGTGTGAATATGTTTCTCTGTTTGAACATGTTTACTATGTGTGTTTGGGTTCTCCTTACATGGTTTCCAGGGGTTTTTACAGCCATTTAGTTGAACATAAACATCCCTCTAATTCCATTTAATCTCTCTTTATCACTCCCCTGAACACTTATGCATTTATTCACCTGGGAAAGAACAGTGGAGGGATGAACTAATGGGTTAGTTTTGATGATGCTTGACTTGAAATGAGTGTTTTCCCACTGCTAGTTGGTAAAGTGAAGGGATTTCGGTAGTTATGATAATTACAATGCTTTATGTAAAATAAAAAAAACGCTTTCACACACACACACACGCACACACACACACACACACACTCCTATTCCAAAGGCATCTCAAAGATTGCGTGCACTTGAATATCACTGATTTCACCATCATCTTAACACTGAGCTCCTTGTTCGTAAACCCAGATAAACAGAAACCTGAAAGACTCGTAAAACCAATTTTAAGTTTAGAAATAAAAGATTGCAAATAAAATCGGCCCAGTCTATTTTTTTATAATTCCCTTAACTGTGTGATCTATAGATGTTCCTTTTACCCCCATATGCAAATCTGATTTAAATGGATGTGTCGAGTGTTTGTGATGTATATAGAATCATACCTGAGGAATACAGAGAATGAGAAAGCACAAAAAAGACAGGCGAGTGTCAAAAGGTGGTCGGTCAGTGCAATGAAAGAACTAAAAAACGATGAAATTAAAGCAGTAGTGGAAGAGAAGACAGACTGAAAATAAAAATTTTGTTGCTACAGAGGGGAGATAGATCAGTTTGTAATGTGCTCCTGGCTTAGCCCAGGCTGACAGGGGGAACAGAGAGCCACACTGGGGATGTCTGATTACTGTCAGCCTCCATATGTCAGCACATCGCTACACATACAGCAGCAGAATAGACTTAGACACAGCGCCACGCTGTATATGGCTGTGCGCAATTACGCAAACCAAGCGGTGACGCTGAGCAGACACAGTACGTGCACGAGGTTTCCTTCGTAGTCTGACCGTATTCAGGAAAAATGCTTCACAGAGGATACAGGGAGGTGGAGGACTGGGTCTTGTAGCCAATTAGAGTTATCAATTAAGGAGATGAGGTACACCAAAATGTTAGGCAGGTTGATGACTTGGAGACAGAGCGAATACAGGTTTGGAAGAAGGATGGAAAAAAGCTCTGAGAGGAAGGCAGTTATTGAAGTGATCCAACACTGGTGAGGGCGACACTTTGACAAGCTGCATGTGTTACCATGGTTACAAGGCGACTATGCACCATCCCTTTTTGGTAGACCCCGCCCCAACCCAAACCCCGACATATTGGCATTCAAGAGGCAAAGGAAAGACACAAAAGGGGCAAAGAAGAAGATGATGAAAGGAGGGAAGGATACAGATGTCTGATGGTGGAAAGAAAAACACAGATGGAAGGAAAGAAACCAATGTGAAAAGAAAGAGGCGGTAATGAGACAAAAGCAAGGTTGAGAGGGAAAAGGAGGTAGAGCAGTGGATGTGTCAATAGAAAGTGGGAGGAAATAGACATGATGAAGGATAAAAACACATACATGACTCGGGAAGAGCAGAGTAAAGGGGAGTGGAGTGCAGACTGCAGGGGAATAATCTCAGTGTTAACCCCCGGGACCTCTATTACCTCCAGTGTAGTTACTCCAACTGGACCTAGCCCACAACTGACTTATCCGTCTGGTCCACAGGGGCTCAGTAATAAAGTCTCCAGCCTGGGGACGAACGACAAACCCATGCCCGGATAGAAACACAGCCAGTCCCATTGTTCTTCAAGCAGAAAACTGACAAACAGCTTCTGACATGGCCCTCTGCATGTAGCACGAGCAGATTTGTACCGAATGCTGCAGTCACATCATTTGGGTCAGAAAGAAGAGATGGTAAAGATGCTCACAACTTGCATTCGTTCACTTTAATCGTTAGCCATCTCTACATGGGAATATTCTAACATCTTTTCAGGACCTTCCTGCTTGCCGTGCAAACACAAAAGCACCAAGGACATTGCTTTGAGCTCCGTATTATATTGAAGAAACAGCAAATTAAGAAAACTATATGGAGCTGAATCAATAATTAATCAACTGTCAGAGGTAGGGGTAAGTCTTATCACCTGCTGTCTCACATTAAATTAGGATGTGGGTAATGTCATGTTTGTAACTGTGAGAGTGAACAAAAGTCCTGATCTCAACATACCAATTATCATTACCAATAAAAAGGGGATAACACCCTGAGAGGGAAATGCAGCACCAGCACCGGAGTGGTTCCCAGGCCCAGTCTCAGTGACACAGTGCTGACCCAGTGGCACAGAGCCAATACTGCAGACTACTTTGGTCTGTGTGAACAAGACTGTCGAGCCCTAACCAGGCGGTCTGCAGAGGGCAGTGGCATTTACGGGGCAGAGCATATCTGCATGTTATCAGCTGAAACCTTCTGAATAGTCTCTGTTGCCCTCAGGACTCACTGGTGGTCACCCCCTACCAGGCCACTGACTCTGTCATCATCACAATGCATGTCCCGCCCTGCTGTTAGCATCGTTATGCTCACACTTTACCACTCTGCGATGTGATGGCCAGAAGATTCAAAGCACTTTCTCTCCTCAAACACAAACTACTGAGGAAAAAATCATGGGAATTTTCCTTAATGCAAGCAATCATCTAGCTACATTTCCTGGCATTTAAACACTGTACAAACAGCCAGAGGCACTTTCAAATACAGCTCAATGCAAATGACCGTCAGAGAATGATCAAACGGGACAGTGTGTAAGAGCCTTATTATTTCTTATGACATAAATGTGTCAGAAAAGCATTCAGAAACTGATGTCCTCACGGGGAAGATAGAAATGAGACAGATAAGAACTGAAGGGCTTGTGGGGGGGGGGGTATTCATTATACTTTAGTGGCTGAGAGCTACTGACTATCATATCACGTTGCTTTATCAGTTGTGCTGCAATGGAGACACAGTCAAGGAAACTGTGTGTGTGTGTGTGTGTGAATACTCTTATCCTGAGCATATGTGTGCATCTGCATGGGCCAGAAATAGCCTGAGCTCAGCATTGCAACCTCCTGCAGACAAAGACTAATAAACTCAGTCACGTTGCCACTGTTCCTTAATTTTTCTTCACCCCTGCAGCATTTTCATGTGGTTCAGTGTGGCGGGGGTGCGGTACCCCTTTTCTGTAGAACTGCGTCGAGAATTCATTGGCAACACATCACATACAGGAAACTCCACACATATGAAACTGTGTTAGACTGCAGGAGATGTTGAGGCAGTGGTAGCTTAAATCATCTCTTCGTTTAAAAAACGCTAAAGCGGCTGGCTTAAAACATTACACTGTGAAAAACAACAAACAAAGCACTTGACCTCCAGTTGCTCTTGTGAATTTGCGTAGGGACCACAGGGATAGCCACTTTGTGGGAGGCCCTCCACGAGTGTGACAGTATAAATCAGCCCTGCAAAAGCACACGAGGCATGCTCTGCAGAACGTTTTCCTGGATAAAGACAAGAAAAAGGGTGCCCAGTGTTTAGGCAGGCAGCAGGCTTTGTTAAAAACAGGCGCACCTGCTTGCAGTCCAAAAGCTGTTGGCAGATTTCACTTCATTCTAGTTTAATTAGTGAGACCTTTTCCAAATCAAAGACCGCCGTATGGAGTCCCAAAGGCAGAAAGCCCTGTTGTCAGCCAGTATGAATGATTTGGTCTAGACTTTAACTTAATAGGACTCTGGTCTGCTCAACTGTGGCCTTACAAACTGTCTATACGAACACACTGACACAAGCAGAGTAAACCCCTCAATCAATAAAACAACCAGCGGTGTGTTACAGAGTGCAAATAGTGGCGTCGTCTCCAGGCAAGAAGACCCACTACTTCGAAAAAGGATATTGATACAGATGAGTCAGCCGCTTTGATGTAGCGGTTAAAATGTGTGTGTTGAATATTGTTAAAGCATCTGTATCACTGAAGTGCTTATACAGTAAATGGCTGTGTGTGTTCACAAACTATCGTCACATTCAACCCACACAGGCTTCCTCAAAAAAGAAAAAAACACACATTCATAGAAATGCAACTGTGCACGTGATCACTGACACACACACACACACACACACACACACACACACACACCTCCCCCTAGGCTGTTGATCAATGTGTTGGTGATGGGCCACTCGTGACCCCTAAACCTTGCAGCAGATAATCAATTTCTCCCTCTTGGACGGAATGATGGCCCAATCTATCTGTCAGTCAGCCCTAACAGCAATAAGCTGGTTCACCATCAAAAAAACGAGACACACTGGGAAGCCTGGAGTGAACGAGCTGGGAACGCACACACACACACGCACACACACGCACACACACGTCTTCAGGAGAAATAGCCAGATATACTGTATATAGGTTTTTATGGATGCACCCTGGTTTCAAATCCATTGTGGTTTGATAATTTTAGAGATGGTGGACTAAAGCTAAATTCAAACATAGATCTGGTTGGACAGTAAAAACAGGACTGTGTGTGGACATAAAAAGCCAGATGTGAACATTTCTCACTGGCCTAAATATGGCCACCGACACTGCTGTTCGGTCTTGGCCATCAGCTTCAACAGCAGGGCTGAGAAAAAGGGAAAATATCAAACCAAAATTCCAGAATATATCCAAATATATGATCTGGGCTCCAGAGGAACTGCCTCTTTGTTTGACCCTTGGAAAGAAAAGGCTGAATAACCTTTGGTTCTTGTGACCCTAGGACGATAAAACGGCACAAGTAGGAAGCACACAAAAAAACAAGCAAGACTGCAGGGTAGAACATAAACAGTTCTAGCCACACATGCATCTGTGAACGCGACTGCTGCAGACGCTGATGCAGCAGCTGTATGACTCCTTTGTTACCCATTATTTCATGAAATGCATTTCTCTGATGCTATACACAATCCAACAACCAAATCCACCTATACATCCATTCAATTGCACACACACATCCCTCCCTCCCTTCCACTATCCCTCTAAGACACCCCCCCCCCTCCCGCTGGTGCTCATGATCTGACCTCACATTCTCGGGGCCCACATAGCTCCATGACGCTCGCATCTGTCGCGTTGTCTCACGCTTTCATTTCAACAGACAGCCCCCTGCTATCAGTCCCAACGTCAGCTCTCACCCCCAGCCTCCACGTCTCCATCCTCGGGTAGATGGCGAGGTGGCCAGGAGTCTGTAACCATAGAAACCGCTGCCGCTGCCTGCGCGTATGCTTACCTGCTCTTGTATGAGCTGAAACAGGGAGCTTCTATCCATATACTGGCCAGGAAGGTGAGAGAAGCCGCCGATGACAAGGGCATAGGGAGGTACAAGAAAGGAGTGGTGGTGGTATTGGTGAGGATGGGATGAGGTGGAGGGAGATTTGGATGAAGCAGCAGTCGGTGCCTCAATTGCAGTGTCTGGGTCGTTCGTAGCCGCTGCGTCCTCTTAGTGATGGAAAACGCCTGGTGGGCTAAGTCCCCGGTTTTGCAGGTGGTGCAGCTGGAGTGAGAGGATGGTGTTGCAGACCCGCCGTGACTCTGCTCTGTGCCAGCGCAGCGTGGCGTGGCAGTGAACCTAGCTCCAGCAGACGACAGGCAGGGCAGATCCAGCAGCTCTCATTCACTCTCCTCCTCTTCCTCGCTCTCCTCTATCCCATCGCACTGACTGCTACCTCTCTCTCTCTCTCTCCCTTCTCATCATACACACGCCGTGCAGCCTGAATGCCAATGAGACCGGGGAGGGAGGTGGCCTTATTCTTCCAATTGCAGAACGGGAGGGAGTGGCATGGGGCTGCAGCTCCTCTCCTCACTACAAGTAAGGCATCTTTGGGAGGGAGCAGGGGATGGGCTCCACTGCGGCTTTGAGCTTATAACTAGAACAGACCCCCCACGTAAACGTCTGGTCGCTTACTGACAGGCGCACACACAAACCCACACAGTGTAAACAAGGCAAAATCTACTAACAAGCAGGCATATGGTGAAATCCTGACTGTGTGATGGTTGTATTTAGAGTTACATAAGAGAAAGATGAATGGTATTAGAGACAATATAACTATACTGATGATACCGATACCCGTCAGTCCTAAAAACACTATAAACTGCATCTCTGTGTTAATTATAAGCAATGCCACCGTGACAATAACACAAGATCAGAGACCAGGTACAATACTTCATTCTAAGTTTTACCAGAACAAGGGCTCGTTTTATGTTAATGTGATGCATAATAAAGAGATTTATACTGGTCATGTTCATGTGGGCGTCAGACAGTGGCTGAGCTTGCTATTATGGAGATCCTCCTTTAAAGGTGATTCCTTTCTGCACAGATCCGCAGTGACCCCTCCTCCTCAGGACAATGACGACGAGGGAGGGAGGAAGCAGCAGAGGATGTAAATCTTCCCTTTTAAAAAAAGTGACACAGCCTTAAATGCCGTGGAGTTATTACCTTGTGAGCCAACACACTGTGTGTAGCCGTGTTTCCAGTGCCTTTGTTTGGTGACAAACGTGCCTCGCTTGTTTAAGTACTACGATTGCACCAAATGTGTGGACTTTCATTTTCTTACAAGCAGTAAGGCTTGTTACGTCTTTTCAGTGTGAGAAAATCTCAAAAAGACCTACTCGTCACGGGAAAGTGTCCTAAGCTTGGCTCAGTCTTACGGGTAACTGCTGTTTTAGTCGTAATGAATTGGGCCTAAGCCACCTTGAAGATGGCAGAGCTCCCAGACTCTTCCCTTTTCACCTTCCATTATGTCATGTTTAAACTAAACTTAATGACTGTTCGGTATTTTAGAAACGACAGGACTCGCTAAAGCTACTCCGTAGGGTTCATTGTTCAACCACTAGTCAATGTGATGAATTAAAACTCTGTAGTTGTAAACATGAGTAAGAAGAAAGCAGTTATAAGGTCGCTGCTGGAGAATCTGTTATCTGCAACGAGTGGAAAAAATAAAAGAAACTATTATTAACTATTTACCTGTTGCCTTGGTAACCTATAAGTACTTTTATCAAACAAGTACAAGTACAGAACTAATACCATGAATGTAACAGCACAGAATGTGTCAGAAAACAACAGGGAGGCTGAAGTTATTACCAAAGTTATTATTATCAGTGGCTCTGTAATAACTAACACCAATGAAATATTCTTCACACAGTCAAATGAAAAGGTAAAAATCATTCTCAGAGATATGAGCGAGCTTGGCTCGCAGCTCCACCAAGGGTCGTGCCCGTGTCATTGTTTCCATTACGCTGCCACCAAGTGACATTATCCAGATGAGTGACAGCGCGAGATAAGCCTCCTGTGAGAAATACTCTCTGCTGCACAGCGTGTCCCCAGCTGACTAGTTTCCCTTGAGCCTGCCCGTACCCTTCATGTTCTATTCACGTCTGGTGGCTGAATGCAGGCGGCAGGACCAACCCAGGCAGCCTTCTTCTCTTCATCAAGGCCAAAGAGCCGTATAAAAAAACCAACACTGGTCAAGTCTATGTGTGAGAGTTCGAGAGAATAACAAGGCCTTTCAGGGCGGGAGAGCACACGTTAATTAGAACGGCAGCATGCACTGTTCCTCACCAGCCTAATGACCTCAAGCACCATAAGGCAGGTGTTTATTCAATGGCAACTGGGTGCGAATAGTTTTGTTTCTGGCAGTGAAAATGCTGCTAAGAGGGAACAATGTATGTATGCGTTGAAGGTCTGAAGGTCAGTGTTTCTTAATTATACACAAGCAATACCTGAGTTTCAGCATGAACAGCGCATGTACGTCTTCCACAGAACAGACTTCCGTGTGTGCGTATCACTCATGACACATTTTTTTATCATCAAAAGGAGTATTGTATCATTTAAGGTGAAAATAGTTTTTTACTTTTTGTACTTAAGTACATTTCAAAACCTGTACTTTTCTACTTTTACTGAAGTAAAGGATTTCAACCTGCACTTTTATTTTCACCAGAGTAGTTTTTCACACAAGTATTTGTACTTCTACTTAAGTAGAGAATGTGCTTTTGACACCTCTGGAACCTGTTAGCTCAAACTAATCATGTGAATTAAAGTAGACCGTGCTTCACACTCAAGACACTGAATGTCGAACAGTAGTGATTGTGCAACAGAGGGAATCACCCGCCTGATGAAAAATGGCAGAAAAACGAATCGGGTCACTGAATGACACAGTTTTAGTCTAAATTGTTCCATTTAAAAGATCTCTGGGGGGCATGAAACCTACGAAGACACTGGGTTTAAGGAGAGAGTTAGAGCAAGGAGGTTGAAAGCAGGGAGAATTCTATTAACTTTACCAAGATTTAAATACAGGCAGCGACTGCTAATGCTCCCCTCTCTGCAATATTCTCACGTTGCTTTCTCTCTTCTATTTTGGAAATATTAGTGTCGCAGTGCCACTCTTAGCTGACTACAGGACTTCACATGACCGGGCTGGGAGACACAGTAGTGAGACCGACTGCAGAGAGACCTCTGCTGTCAAAATCTGCAGCTGCATCCTACAGTCAATTAAAATATAAAAAACAAGTTGTTTTAACAAACTAGTTACAATAATCAATCAAAGCTGGTTTGCTGTCATTAAGATTGCATTTATGATATGACATATAGCAACAATAGTTATTGTTTTTACCGTCTGCATCAGGGTACATACAGGTTATTAATGTCTAATGTGCAACAAATATGACCATCTGACACAATTATGTTTGCCGGGGTAGCAGCTGAAGTTATATTATTAGTAAGTCTAAAAGTATTTAGTTGCCAAATAATGTGATTAATTGCGTATGTAAGCTGCTACTGCCCCCTACTTGTGAAACCAGCTTCCACCAGCGTTCACAAAAATAATAACTGATAAAAAAAATAATGCCAAAATGCATTTGAACTGTGTTCATATGGAGTAGAGGAACCATAAAGACTTTCACAGTTTGTCTCTGTGACGGGTTCAGACATAAGGAAACACAAAGAAGGAGAAGCTTGGGACAGTTTATCCCTTAAAAACAACAACACAACGAACAGAGAGAACACTATCAATGCTAAATTAATAGTACATAATAATCAGTTCACGTCTAGTGCAACAGCAGCACGTGTTACTCATGACCTCTACGTAAGTCGTCAAGTATTAAAGGGGCAAAGGTCACAATCAGGATTAGGACTAAATGCAGCATTCATCAGGGCGTTGTATCAGTGTCAAATCAGATGTGTCACATGCATGGAAAGCATCAGAAATGTAGTTTTACTGCTCTGTCTTTTAGATTTATTAATAACACAACGATTTCGTTTACTGTACACATCGCCATCTCTTTCAGCGGAACAAAAAAACACTTCCTAACCGTTCAACTAAAATGCCCCATGATCTCGCAGTATCAGGGACAATTCCCTCTGTTAGAGTCATCTCTGTCTGTTTTGACTGGCAGCTCACAGGTGCCCTGACAGGCTCTGTGCAACGGGGAGGCTGTCATGTGAGGTTGTTCGACAGCTGACACTGAGGAAACACTTACCTGCTCTACATACTGAGATGGGGGACAGTGTTTTGCAGTGGGACTGGTGAGACACTCACAAAGAGCGCCTTGGTGAGGGGGCAAACCGACTGGTCTCTGTCAGCTTAGCTGTGCAGCAGTCAGCACGGCACTTGGCAGTTGACACCTGCTCAGACAGACAAGTGTTGTCACAACTGTCACAACATGGACGCACACATGCACACGTCACCTCCAGAGAGCAGAGTCACACTGCAGCAAAGACAAGGGTATTAAAAGCACTAGTGTGTCGGCGTCTCACTCTCACTTTGTGTACATTACACGCTGTAGTTTGGTGCATGACCAGTCGCTGCTTATGTCACAAAGTGCATTTTTACAACTTTTTTTGAGCATTTAAATTCCAGAGGCAATCCCACTTGTCTTTAACTGTTTCAGAATGCTTGATATTTCTGAATAGTTTCAGACTGTTTAACAAGTGGCCCACAGACCTGAAGAATAAGAGCTCAGAGTTTTAAGTAGCTAAAATTACAAAGTGGCATCAGATCAATTTTGAGGTGCAACGTTAAAAACATGGTCTGTAAATACATGGTGAATGAAAGGTGAATTTATTTTCACCTTGACTTAAGATAAAACTGGAAAGGCTTATTCTAGTTTGTTGGAATGAATAAAAATATACCATTGCTACTCCATTAAGATGCTTGTGCAAATGAGTTACTAAAATAATAACAATGACACATTTTATATTCATTTTAGAGTCACTGAATAATCTGAATTGCACATAACAAGTGGCTAGTCAAATTAGTGCTGATTATTTTATTGACTATTGCTCTGTTCAAACATGAAAAAATACATATTTCTTAACATCAAATTGCTTATAACTGTGCGGACTCCAAATGTATTTAAATTACCATTATAGAAGTGACAGTATGACAACACGTGCTCACATTTCATGAGCTGGAATCCTCCTGCGTTTCAGTGATGTGTGTGTGTGTCAACTGATTAGTCGACTAACCGTCTCACCACAAAGACACTGAGGCTAAAACGAGCGCAGCAGATCAGAATCCTGGCTGGGAACATTTGAGATCAACCATTGGATGGATGCTAATTGAGTCTAATTGGCAGCCGCGCGTGAAACGGGAGCGGCGCAATCAAATCAACTGGTCCTCGCGCGTGTTCTAATGATAATTGCCTACTTTGACATTGTGCGTGAAGCGGGGGATCGGGAGGTCCAGTCTGCGTGGAGGACGTCTCTCTGTCGGCTGATGAAGGGAGTGGTCTAACGGGAGCACAAGTCTGCGTTTGGCTGCTGCTGCCGCTGCTTCTTACACGGGGCTCGAACCAGCGGCCAAATGCGCCAACGCGTCACTGCCGACAGTCGATGACCAACACAATAGACTAAGGCTCCACTAGCTAGGATAACTAGGATGTCTCCACGCTACACTTGACCCGAGAGGGAGTCGCAAACAAAAGGCATGTTGTGCACATGTGAGTTGTTCAGTAAGTCTACGAGCTCCAAATGATCCTCCTGCTGTTTACTCACTCTTTCAATTTGGGCTTTATAAATATTCATAGTCTCCTTGCCTCCTCTCCTCACTCACTCATTCACTCACTCCCTCACCATTCCACCATCTATTGACCCCCCCCCCCTGTCCGCTGTACAGTACAACCTAAACACTGTGGGATCCCATCTCACCCACTCACTCCATCTACAACTGTGCCACATGAAAAAAACAACAACACTCACTTCACCCATTCATTCATTCACTCCCTCATCCTCCCTCCACCTCCCTCATCCTCGCTTTCACTTACACGACACACACATGAAAAAAGCAAAACAACACCACAAACCCACTGAGGGTTCACAGGTGGAGACTGAAGGACAGAGGTAATCAGATGTACCTCACTGAATGTAACCTAATTTCCTGTATATGTGTTATTTATATGATCTGTGTACATATGAAGAGTAGTAGCAGTAATCCCTGAGTATGGATAATTGTTGGAGGAGAGTCTCTCTTTGTTTCAGTTTGTGCTGTGCTCCACACTGTGCAGGTCAGCTCACTGACACCACCCCTCACATTGTTTCGCACCACTTTGTAGACTGGGACAGAAATGTCATTGGGATTTAATTTGACACCATATCACGCCAGAAAAAGTCGCGGGGAAGCACTGCTCCAGTGACTGTGACATTCATATAGGAATCAAAATGGCGTTGAAGGCAGGAACACGACACCTGGTAGAAAAAAAATCCCAACAATGCGGGGGAATAACTGTAAAGTTTGTTATTTGGGGGGGGGGGGGGTCTGCTGCCTTGGGTTGGCACCTCATACACCCATGCACACATGAGGAGAGCCAAATGTCCAACCTGTTATTGACTGTGCTCTGATGCGCCAGTTCCTGAACAAAAGAATACCATCACTGCGCCCTGCGCTGAAGGACTCTGGTCTCCACTGCGGTCCCCTCTTTGCAGCTGGACTCGCACTTTGTCACACAGCAGCCGCTCAGACCCCTTCCCGAAACGTGGGGATAAATTTTATGAGCCGGTACCAGAATCCCTCATGTTTGGAGGAGCTGGCAACTTTCCTGACAATGGAGCTCGAGTGGCGACAGCCATAGTGACAGTTATAATCAATTCTGCCCCCAAAACAGCCAATACAGCAAACATATCGACTCCATAACAACCTGTACGAAGCCTTACTGTCGTCCCAAATGTCACCTCTAACTCAGGTGCTGTGACATTTAATTTATAGCAGGTTTAACAGTAAATAATCTCTACCACGTCACTCAAAGTCAATGGCCGGACTGTGTTAGTTGGGAAAATGTATCGATGTATTAAAAGCAAAAACGGAACCCTGCTCTGTCCAAACTGCGTGCATCCGTTTGAGCATAGATTCAATTTCGTTGTGCATTCAACGATTTGACCCAGGGTTCCGTCCGTTTGGGTCAATTTAGTGCGAATTGTGCAAAATTGTTCGCAGCACACATTACTTCCAGCCGGTTTTCCTGGAATAAAAGTTATTCGCCGGCGCCGAGGAGCGCGAGCGAACGTGCGGCCGTGAAGCCCAATGTCTCCGCTACCAGCCCGTGGGGTTCCGTGGGCCAGTACTGCGCCGTGGCTCGTATATTTGTCGGGAGTTGGAGGATGAAGAAACACAAACGGGACGGCGCCAGTTCCATGGAGTCCGCTAGATCAGCTGCTGGCAGTTGGTGTTCTCAATCACGTCCGCAGATGGGCTTCATAGGCTCAGCGAGGCGCCTGTGGAATAAGACACTTAATGATCCCGCGCGCTGCGCTGCGTTCGGACAGCTCGTGCGTTTTTTCCTCCTCGCGAGCACAAAGCGTGACACCTTTCTCCTCCGTCCGTTGATTTATTTCGCGGTGTCCGAGGCTTCGGGGCAGCAGCTGACTTGGGTGAAATTACACCTCCAGGAGTTTTTTTTCCTTCCCCTGAACTTACTCAAAACAAAGTCACCATGGCAGAGACGTCGGCAGCTCCGGCCAAAGCCAAAAAAGCAGCGAAACCCAAGAAACCCGCTTCTCATCCCAAGTACTCGGATATGATCAAAGCGGCCATCGTTCACGACGCGAGCCGGAGCGGAGCGTCCCGTCAGTCCATCCAGAAGTACGTGAGGAAGAACTACAAGGTGGGCGACAACGCCGATGTGCAGATCAAAATGGCCCTGAAGAGGCTGGTGGCATCCGGGATGCTGCGCCACACCAAAGGCATCGGCGCGTCCGGATCCTTCAGGCTGACCAAACCCGAGGACACCAAGAAGTCCACCAAGCCGGTGGCACCTGCCAAACCCAAGAAGGCGGCCAAGCCCGCCAAACCCAAGAAGGCAGCCAAGCCCAAGAAGGTCCCCAAGACCCCGGAGAAACCCAAGAAGGCAGCTGCAAAGAAAGTGAAAAAGGTCGCGAAGAAGGCGACTCCAGTGAAAGCCAAGAAGGCACCAGCAAAGAAGCCCAAGGCAGCCAAGCCCAAGGCGAAACCAGCAAAGAAGGTGGCCAAGCCCAAGGCAAAGACGCCCAAGAAGGCGGCCAAGACAGGAAAAAAGAAGTAAAAGGGACAATATCAGAGACAAAGCACTGTAAATATTTAAGAAAATGTTTTCCTATATGTATTATTTTTGTAAGGTCTCATGAAAATATGCGCTTTTTTCTAGTAGATTTCTCTCAATTGCGCTATAGCCTGAAGAAGCTGTAGAAATAATTGTGAGCATTGTTTTTTTATGACTTATTTTATTTGGCGTTAATAATACTGTTCATTTCTGTCTGACCCTTGGATAACACATCGTCTAGTCTAAGGTCTAACTGAAAAATGTAAATACATTTGACCTTATTAATGAATAGTTATTGTTAGTGCACGAGGTTATACTGAAAACGCAACGTGTGAGCATTGTTCACAGTGGTCAGCGAGTCCATAGATCTCCATTCTGTAGATGTTCACACAGACACCCCACCGTGTTCAGTCACTTTTGAAGACTGTTTATACCGCAACTCAATAAACCTTTGTCATGTTCTATGAAATGCTTTGCGAACTTATTGCGCACGTGTCACGCGTGGAGTGGTGGATGGTGCGGTTTCATCTTCATACACATCTGGACATATAAACCTCTTTGCTGGTTAATAAAATACATTTATTCTAGTACAGTGCTTAAGTACAGCATTGAGGTAGTTGTACCGTAGTATTTGCATTTTGAATGACTCCTACAAATAAGAGGAAATCTATTTTTTTCCTAATTCACATTCACTTTATCAGAATTTCAGGATTGGATTCATTAGCCGAGTGCTGCTTTTGTTCCACGGTGATTAGGTAACAAACACATTTTAGTAAAATTTGTCAAAAGTCTAGACTATATCAACATTTATTAATAATGTATATTTAACTACACTGTAGTTGTAAACCCACATTTACGTAGAGAAAAAGGCAACACCTCGGTGAGCAGTGAAAAATGTTAAACATGAGGCGCTGCAGCTCGATTACAACACACTCCCTCCGTTGTTCCACATTTAAATGCACTCAAAAGTCCAACATCCACTTTCCTCCCACTGACTCCAGCGCACCGAGGCGGGGCCTGCGCTCACCCTGCTCAGCCTCACCTGACGCGCATCCTGCCCCCTCGCGGTGTCTCACAGGCACAGGACGCTCCTCTCACAGCAGCAGAGAAGCTGGAAATCCAGATCACATACATACATTAGGCTCTGTACGCCGTTTTTCCTGATTATATTTAAATAAAGGCGTAAGAGACTTACCTTCTTAAACAGCTTTGGGCAGAATCATCAGAAAGCAGCATCCAGACTCGGCAAACATTTAGAAAAGCTATTTGCATAAACAAATATAGCAAGATACTACTGCTAAAAGGAATTATTTTAAGCAAGCAATGTTTTGGCATTAAGGCGATGATAAAAAACAACAGTCTATAGAATAAAACTGACAAAGTTTAGTCATAATCAACAATAATAAAATAAAACAGGTGACGTGAAACAAACACTTCATTTCAGCAACCATTCATTTTCATCTTTTTCTGGTCTGGTGGTTTATTAGGCATCTACTTCAGTAAAAAAACAAACATTTCAGAAGTGAAGAAAGAGCACGTCTCCAGCTAAGTCAGGCATTAAAACAGACATTCATGAGACTTACCCACATTTGACAATAATACAATGGCACATTTTGTAACACGGTCAAAGTGAATACACAAAATCAGGTGTGTGAACAGTAAATGCACAAATTATTAATCAATTTTACCATCAGATAAATCAACTGCAATGTGAACAGACGGGTCTGAATAAAAGCAAAGACAAATCTAGCTAGATCCTGCTAAGATTTTCTCAATTCTAAGATAACCATGAGCTCCTTTCATAGGAGAAAATCCAACGCGCTTTCCTGCAGAACTGACACCATCTATGTAAAAACTATTTTTCTGCATGCGCAAAGATTTCTCCCTCTGCCACAGCAGAGGTCTTCCTCCTAAAAACATTCTAACATTCTAAAACTCAAGCTAATCACATGGCTTTACACTCAGGCAAAGTGGCGGCAAAAAACGCCACTTATTTGGCAACTCGGATATGAACACAACATACGTGCTGTGGCTTGGTCGTTAGGGAAAAGTATTGTTCATTGAGGTTGAAGCCGCGGCCAGCGACAACGTCCTGTCAGTTTAAAACGCCTCTTGTGCTGCACATAAGTTCCTATCACGGAAGCACTGCATGTTTATCTCACCAATAACACCCTCAGATAACTGAAGGAAAAACCTAAATGTCTATTTCCAAGTTCATTATAAAGCACCTTGCTGGACATGTTCTTTGTGTATCAATGCATCAAGCTCAGGCAGGCTCGATCCTACTTAGCCTGACTAGACAGTGTAAGGCAAAAAAAAAAAGAAGCTGGCCACAGCAGTGTGTGTGTATATATGTTAATATGTTCACTAGCTTCCAACCAGGCTTCAGAATTGTTGACTCAGAGGGTTGGACAGTGAAAAAGACACCAAGCCTTCACGCTCAAAAGTAAAAGAATGCAGATTCATCCGGTGGAGACTGCCGTGGCTCTGGAAGGTTTGGGTGGTGTGGTCTCGACGATGGATGGAGCGTCATGCTGTAAAGCTAAACTCAGCTGGTTGTTGGTCATTTTAGTCTTGCAACAGTTCTGTAGACAGCAAAGCCCAGAACTGCAACCACGGCCGAGCCCAATGCAATCCTCATCCACATGGATGTGCTGCTCATGTCTGAACTGTTCAGGTGTCTGGGGTTTGAAGAAAAAAAGATAATGAATGGAACGTAAATCTCACCAAACAGAGGCTACAATTAAATACTAATGCCTATCAATAATCTCCTATAATTTAGAGTCTGTATAGCTCGGACATACGGGTACATTGCTGCCCAGGCAAGCCTGGTGTAGATGTTCTTGCTGGTGGAGTCAAGGAACAGGCTGGAGAAGGGCTGGGGTGGAGGCAGGCGGTGTTTGTAGCAGAACTCAGCTGGCGTCATCCCATGAAACTGTTTGACTTCAGGGAGGTCTACCTTGGAGGCGACCAGCACACATGGGATCTTGCTCTCCATGTAGTGTTGCTAAGTAAAAAAAAAAGGACGAGGAAAGAAACAGAGAACATTTATTTAAAAGAGACTACAAAACGAAATCAAAGAAGTCTTATGGTAACGTACAACTAATGCAAACAAACAAATAATAGAGTAAATGTTTATTTACTGGTGGAGACACAAATTGCTTATTATTTATATTTTACTCCACTAATAAGCTAAATAACATGCTACGAATATTAATATTTGTTTTATATGAAGAAGGGCAACAGCCCAGCAGCAGGACCTTTGAGCGAGAGCCCTACAAACGACCACCAGGAGGCTCACGGCCCAGCACCATGCAGCTCAGCTGACCAGCCCCAGACTGTCCAAAGGCACAGTAATGGCTTGAGTACATACAGGCATGGAGGGACCAGGCACACTTCTGATTTCAGTTTCCCACACTATGGCCAAGCTGTGTTTTTTACAATCTCTGTTGACAGATTCTATTTTATTCCAATTCATATTTTGTAGTTTCACAACATCTGTACAGGTCTTTTGAAAATCCACAGCCCTGTCTCTGTTCAAATGTTGGACCGTCAGAAACAAGTGATAGATACTACAGTCAGGTGTAAAGTGAGGCGCAGTACTACATTATTAACTAGGTTGGTGCAAACCCCGAAAGCTTGGATGAGAAACCTATGTGAGCGGCACAGCCCAAAACAACAGGGAATGTGATGTCAGAATAACTGATACTGGACACTGGTCTTCACCTTCAAATGCTCCTGTAACGTTTGCTGTAACTCACCTTGTAAATACTGGCACAGTAGTCGAAGGAATGCGGGTCGCTGATGTCATACATGAGACAGGCAACATCACAGGTGGCATCTGATGCCTTCAGGAACTCGGTCTCCACGTCTACTTCGTTGAGCTGCAGAAGCAAAACATGCATTGAGGCTTTAGTCACAATAAGAGGTTAGGAGTCTGTTCAAAGTTTGGCTGCTTACAATAAGGTACTTCTCCTGGTTGCTGACGTGGACAGTGTTTATGGCATAGGGAGAGAAGGCACTTTTTGGTTTCCCCTTAATAAAGACAAAAGCAAAACAACACATTAAAACAAGTCACAGTATTGATTATGGAGACAACAATAAGCATAATCAGGTTAATGACATTTGACATTTTCAGCTCCAGACTAGCAGATGGCGCCGTACCATAATGTTGTGGTCCACAAAGGCCTGGAGAAAGTCTGTCTTGCCCGTCCCCCGTGGTCCGATCACCTTGCAGAGAAACACAGACCGCTGCGTCTGGCGTTTCTCCAGGTCCACCTCTTTCTCCCGTGTCACTGCACAAAGCGCACAGAACCTGTATCACTGTGCGTGGTGAGATCCGAGTAGCTTAGCTGCCAGAATCCAAACACGACTGCACAATATTTACCTCATCACATGGTATAAATTAGATTTTAAACCTCACTCTACACAGTAGAATTGCGCTGCTTCTCGCATGTAGCATGATAACATGGCATTATAAAGTAAAATAATTTTCAGCACCATGCCAATGTACCTTATGATTATAAGACATAAAGGCATGAAACAAAACTAACTGGACAGATTACCCACAGGACAACAAACACTATAGGATAATGCCAGAGGAAGTGCATGGTATTATCAGAACTAAGAGGTACTGAAGGCCTCTTCCAAACACAGATGTTTGGATATTTTGCTCAGGACTAATGTAATTAGCTGCAAACCTAGCTTGAAAGCGATTACAGGAACCAACCATCAAATGTCTAATCTGAAATGACTAAATCACAACCAAGGCTTCCCCGTCTACTAAACATGTGCCAAAGCCAAATCTTTTGACCTTAAACACTAGGGTCAACTGAAGGTGCTCACCTCTGAGACAGAGACGGTGAATGTGTGCAATTAGCAGCAGTCAGACATATTACGTCACACTTTCCAATCTGGTCAAAGCTTACCGAGTAAACTGCCTTCAGACTTGTGACTTATTTACACACAGTAGTGCAGTGCAGTGATACCATTACCATGCACACACGTAGAGCAGCTTCTCATACGGGAGTTTTATCAGGCAGGGTTTACTGATCCAATAAAGAAACGTGTGTAATTCAATACAATGCAATCACACATGCAAACTCTCAGTTTAACGTGAACAATTCATTCAGAGCTCAATGACAAACGTATGTAAATCTTATAGGCTACAGTGGGTTGGATTAAGACTAGTAATCCTACTATAGTGCTTAACTATGAGACTAGGATTTAGTTTTTTAAATAGGGTGTGGAGGTCCACAAGCAGAAAGTTCAACCTTTGTAATTTACATGTTGTATGTTACAATGAAAAGAGTCCATCACGCACGCAGGCGCAACACACCTGTGATTGCTGCAGTCTGTGACTCCTGCTCAGTGAGGATAGGATAGCCTAGATATCCTAGGTGCTCCAAGCAACGGTGGATGTCAAGATATGCAGAAAGTCTGTGTGTGAAGGTATGGACATACAGGTGAGGTCTGAGCAGTGCAGATTACAAATGACCTTCAAGTGCAGTAAATCTAGCGTGTGCTTACAATCGTACAAGATCATCCAGGACTGAGCGAGGTACTTACGTCCACTGACAAATGAAGCCATGATGAGAGATGTAGCCCTCGTCAGTGGTGGGAACCGTCGCATAGACATCTGCACCCCATGGCATGTAAGGACACACACAAAACAGGTTCTTAAGCTCCGACGGGGACAGAGCAGAGTCTTTGTCCTAAGGAAAAAACAACAAAACCTTCCACTACTGAACAAGAAATGGACTACTGAAACAGTCCCAGGGGGAAATTTGTGACAAAAGGCAAGAAGAGTTAATACTCACTTCATCATACTTCTCGAATAGTAGCTGGAGGAACTGATGACCTAAATGATTAAGCTCTGTGGTGCAGCCGACAGGAACTCGTAGTCTGTTACCATAAAACAACAATTAGATATTTATGGACATGAGCGTAGCAAACCAACGTCTAAAAACAAACACAACACAAAGTCAAGTGAACACAAGGCAAATACGGTAGCTTTATAATAACAGCCTGTTGGAAAACTACAGTTGTTACAGCTACAATTTCAGGAGACCATTGGATAGTATACAGTCACTACACGTACTCGGGGTAGAGATAGTCATCGGTTAGTTCAAGGTTGTCGTCATAACCAAATTTCCTGAGGATGGTCCATGTGGTTTCATGTCTGCCCCTCTGGATAAATAACGTGTTGAGGAACAAGAAACCTGGAAGACAAAAGCCAGAAAACTCGGCCATTAGTTGAGTTATTGCTGACCTGCAACAACGTGGTTTGAAGCTGTGTGTTCTCACTTGTGACTGAGTGTTACCATTTAGGGTCAGGCCGTTGTCCTGCACCCCATCGCCAGTGTTCTTCCAAACAACAGTCTTCACATCTTCTAATGCTTGAGTTGCCAGAGGATTCCCAAAACAAGATTTCTGCACATGGAATGGATTATTTTATTACAAAGAACATGTTTTTTCAGTTTAAGTAGTAGAAATCATTGCATTAGGTGATTTTAACTGGCACCTGGAATCTGTTGAGTTCAGCATCACTGAGGATACGGTCATTATCCCGGTCCGAAATATAAAATATTCTTGTGAGGGCTCGAACACACAGTGTTTTTAGCTGTGGGAAAACAGAGGAAGAAAGAAAAAACCTCAATATTCAACCAAATATGGTTATGCAAATAAGCAACGGCAGCCACATGTTGGAAAGTAGTTGACGACTGATTTGGGCAGCAACCAGAAGCTCTTTCATCTGGAAACTGGGCTTCATTACACAACACACACACACACACACACATTTACTTGTGTGACTTTAAGCTTAAAGTATTTGGATAAAGTTTGGAGACCCTACTAGGAGCATATAGCTCCCAACAGCATAGATGAGGATCACTCGACCGCGCAAGCCCATCTGCCAAGGCAAGGCCTGAATTCAAGTTTCTCACATTGGCAACTGAAGCTCCAGACACATACATACATACACATGATGGGAAAAAATTTGACAGCAAAGTGAATTTTGAAGAATCGCTATAGTTACAAAGGTTTTTATACTACGTCCATAATATCTTATCGTATCGCAGCCATTTAATCCTATATGTTCAATATACAAATAAAAAAGTTTATAACAAAATATCTGACCTGTTTGTCCTCAGGGTCATAAAGTGGCGCGGTGGGGTGAAGAACCGCCTTCTGTGCATAGTAGAACAGCTCGGAGATGTTTTTCAGGTTCTTTGCAGAACACTTGAAAGAGAAAATCAGCAGAGAGAATATTTCAGAGAACATCATCCACACATTCTAAAAGTCAGATGAGGTGCACATGTAAATATTTGTGTGTACCAACTTAAATAATTAGAAGACCGGATGGAACTTTAATCTCACCTCAACACACGTCTCAATCTCAGAGAACAGGTTCATGATGGGAAGAATGGTTTCCATTGAGCTCCCACAGCGCAGATCGGACTTGTTTCCCACAAGAATTATGGGAACCCTGATATAAAAAGTGGAGACAATGCTCAATGTAAAATATGATAATAATCTAATACAGGTTTATTCCGGTAAAGTCTATACTGGTTATACATGAACTATAACATGCTCAAATCTTGAGATGAAAACATTACAAGAGAAAAGTCCAACAGCAAAGTAGAGTCCAGCCAACACACACCCATCAACAGCTTATACATACTTGTTCCCTTTCTCTGCGCCTCCATTTACTAAAGGTATCCATTTAGTTTTGATCTGAAAAATAAGACACCATATAAACTCATATCTATAAATGCATCCGCTAACTTCAGTATAATTACTCTATATTCAACAGCTTGAAACAAGCTAAAGGTTACTACCTTGTCTATGGTGTCCTCATTGGTGACATCATACACCACGCACACCACATTAGCCTGTAAGTGTTGAAGAAAATACAGCTGACAAACATGATACAGAGTTTCAGTGCATTACAGCTAAACTGTTGTTTATTTATCTTTCAATCAATCCCAACCCAAGGAAAACACACATGGTGTGATCAAAAGGTTAAAGAATTACCAACAACCACACGGGTGCTTTTCACTGGTGCTGCACCCACCTTAATGATTTCATCCCTAAGGACTTCATCACTCTGTTCTTTTTCTGTTGGGGTTAAAGAAAACAGACCAATATGATGATCATGCCATTCAGACACACACTACTCATTTGTGGCCTAAACAAAGACATATTTATTATTGTAGCCGGGGTTTAAACCAGCAAACGCATCAGGTTTAAAAACTAACCTGACAAAGCCAAGATAGAAAAATAAGAGCTGTAATTGCACAGTAGCTATTTTACATGAAATGTTTTTAAGAATTATTCAGCTGTAACCCGACGGGGATAAAATACTAAATCTATCGGTGCACAGAAGAGACACTAATAACTATAACCCCTTAATTTCACCCAAAAGCCACTAAATGATTTTAGCGATGTTCAGCTGAAAACCTTCCAAATACTTACTCTAAACGGGCAATTGTCCTTTAATTTAATAGTGTAATGTGTCGTAATGTGTGCTTTCATGTCATGTTACCTGAGTAATCCACTATGTGTGTGGGCACTTTCTCTGGGGTCACATCAGCTGGGATGGTGATCTCCTCAGCTCTGGAAGGAACCTGTTGATTTTAGTCAACAGTGAAAAATATATTAGTGATTAATAGTATAATAAATATGAATTGAATAATAGAATGAATAGAATAGAGAATTTAACATTTTCTTCCTTCGTCATTCACCTAACACCAACATCTGAATGAGCATGAACCAACCTGCTGAGTAATGGAAGTAGTAAATCGGCTTAAGAACAAGAGTCACATGAAACTAATTCACCGTTAAAATTCTAATTAAAATAATTAGTATTAGGTTTTAAAATACAGGATAATGGTTGGTACACAGCTGAGACACTAAAGACTTAAACTAAGCATTCGACTTATCTGCTACTGTGATAGACATGTTTTGCAGTGGGAGGAAAGAGTTATATAATGCAAAGTAAGCTGAAAATCAAGATGAAAATGCTCCCAGTGAGCCACAATGGTCAGCAATCCCCAGCACATTTCTATAAACACTTAATTGATCCCCTTTAGGAAATACTTGTGGACAGACAGTTGAAATGCACCAAGGATTCAGTTTAGCATCTAGTCCAGGGACACAAATGACCAGGGATTAGGAGTCGAACCATCAACCCTGCACTTCATAGAAGACTGCCCTATCAACTGAGACAGTGTCGCCCTGGTAACAGGACAGAGTAAAAACACAGCGGTGGCAAATAGTTGCACAGAAACTTGCCTCCTCTGGAAACTCCTCTCCAACCAGAGACATGATGAGTGAGGTCTTCCCCACCTTGGCTGGGGGAACAGGAAACATTAACAGGATGAGAGGGGACGCTAGGGAGACACTTAAAGAGACCTTATTTAGTTTGTATGTTGAAGTTAAAATAATTTAAAAGTTAGTTAGCAAATTACTGTTGCACTTTTCACACGTCAGTCACATAAGTACTGTTTTATTATAACTACACAGACTATTTTCGCCAGGAAACACATTATACTAAACTGTCACCAGACATAACCTTCTACGCAAAGTTAATAAATAATAGTCAATTAGCCTAAGTTAATGGAAAATGTACGAATCTATGAAAATAGCATCATTCGTAAATTTAGCTCATGTAGCCGGGCAGCTAGTTAATTGTAACAAACTTAAAGTTAGCCAGTTAGCATTTAACATCTAAACTGTGTTTTTAACCATATTAGCCAAACACCATTGAGACTTCCCGTGCAGAACTGCTAATTAAAATTTTCTCTAGGTTCGCCAACTACTGACAACTTAAAAGTTAGCAACCTTGTTCAAACCTAGAGTAGTTAGCATAGTAGCAGCAATGTTTACAAAGCTGTTACTTCATGGAAAACACCATTTTAATACATTTAAGCGTTTAAATACATTTACCACGAGTATCATTAATAAAAAATTAAGTACAAGTTAGTAAGTTAGCTACACAGGCTAACGTTTTCTAGTCTTTTAGCTTGTGGTCAGCTGTCAGTGAGAATGACTTACGTTCCCCCAGTAAAAGTATCCTCACGTCTTGTTTCATGTTTCCTCTGTGTGCGAAGAACAGTTAGACGTGCTGCAATGCTACAAAGACATTTACCTTTCATTTGAATATCAAATTTCTAACTAAACCCAAACGTGTCCCCCCACGGAGACATGCACACAAGGTGAAACCTTGCTTTTCCGGTTCACACACACGACACCGTGAAACTGCGCCCTCTGCTGGACAACCAAGAACCTGTTACTTAGGTCTGCTTCTCATTTTATTTCCCAAATCAGAAATTATGTTTTTTGGATGTCTTCCTTTTTAAAATGAAGCTTCCTGGGGTTGGGTTTGGGACTTGGAGATTACAATAAATGAAAAATATCCTATATATAAATATATATTATATATATATATATATAAATATAAAATGGAAAAAATTGAGAGGATGACTTAAGCTCAAGTGGTATCGATAATCAGAGACTATCAGTCAAATTGTCAAACACTTTATTAAGTCCTCCTGTTAGTTTATCAGTATATTTTTACCAAAATGGAAAATATAATAAGATTAATGCAAAATGTAAAAAAATAATATAAAATTACAATCATCTTTGCATGTGCACATGCACCATTAGAGCGTTATCACTCATTAGTGTCATTTCACATTACAGATTGTAATTTTGAATGCTGCTTTTTATTTAAACCTCATCCCATCCCACAAGCTGTGAATCTATACTGACAAAACCGCAAAAAGGATAAACTCACAGAAAGAAAACCTAAAATAAGTAAACAATTGAAGTGACACACAAAACGTCAGTAAAAATGTCTGTTTTTTAAAATCATATAATATGAACAAAAATATTTAGTCTATAAACTGATAAAAAACTTCTACGAAAATGACTGCTAAAATATTAGATTGATAAAGAATTACCTATAGAACAAAATGGCATAAAATAACATTATGAACTAGGCACGTGTGAAAAAGGATAAACGCACAAGGTTTGAGGTAAGTAAAAAAGATCTAAGACTGTCAGAGATCCAGCACCTCCCAGAGCAGGATCTCATTATAAGCCACAGTGAAAAGAAGTTTGCCAGAGGGAGAGAAGTGACATGTCTGCAGCGAGTCACTGTGATGCAGGAAGTCCTGAAACCTGCCACTGCTCGATTTGATCAACTTCAACACTCGTTCTGAGGAGAGATTAGACATTTATTAAGAAATTATTCAAACGCACTGCTAAAAACAATTTATTTACAAAAAAACTCAACAAGATTAGAATTTACCTTTTGAACCCACAGCTATGAGCTGACTGTGAGAGGAGAGACTAAAGCATGTGACCCAGTGAGGAAGAGCAATCTTTTTTATTATCTGTAGATACAAAATTGAATAATATCATTCAAACATAACAAAAAAAACAGCAGGCCCTGTAAAAGGTACAGAACAGAACCAGAGGACACGTAGTACCTGTTTTTTAGTCAGGCTGTAAAAGGACAACTCCTTCTCTACTCCGTAGCCAGTGTAGACCACCAGGCCAGGGTCTGTTGGGCAGAAGGCAGCCAGGCTAGGAGGTGGGCTCTCATCCTGTAACACAAAGTTACAGTTTGTCTTATGGATAACCATGAGCTGGATGACTGAGAATCTTCATAGATATTTAGCAGTCTTAAGAATAAGATGTGCAGCAACATGTGGAGCATATAAAAGAAATTAGAAATAATGTTAGTTCTTAACATTATTTCTATCACATTACCCCAAAATAGGCCGGAGCAGGAAATGTCAGCCATTCTAGCAGATCACACTTGTCCTTCAACCAATCAACAGCCCACACACTGACGCGTCTGTCAGAACTGGCAGCCAACCACATCTCATTTCCTTCGAGTCCATAATTCTTGCACTGGAGATTAGAAGACCTAAAATCTTTAGACGTACTGATAAAAAAAGAATCAGAATGCCACAAGAACCAAAGGGACAATTCCAGGCAGCGTTTTTCCTTAGTGTTAAAACTGTACGTCGTCACTGCAGAAAGCTGATGAAAGGAATATTTGTATTATTCTACGTATGAGTGACAAACTCAACTCCCATATATTTTATATTTTATTTTTATAAGAAAAATTAAATAAATACATTTATAAAAAGTGAATCTGAAAGGGGAGGCAGACTTGAGAAGATATTTTCCAAACAATACGTATATATCTTCTCAGAAATGTAGGTTGATTGCCCGTGGAATAAACAAACAATCAGACTGAAATTGTTATATTACATACATCAAAAACATCTTCATTTAACCTTTAGTGGGCAGAAAGGTGAAACAAGCTGTGGTACGATTCCAAATACCAGGAACAATTCTAACCTCTCATTCTGTTTGAACTGTGATGCAAGTTAAAGGTGATATGATAAAGCAGTGGTTTAGTGCACTGACCTGTTCATTTACACACTGGATGGTGGTAATTGGTGCTCCTTTGTGGTCCCTGATGACACGGATAGTTGCTCCATTGACTGGGCTGCTGACAGCTACTAGACCATTCTTCCCAGCTGAAAGGATAACATGACCTGTGGGGTGCCAAAACATTTCCAGTGTTCAGGAGAGGTAATGTAACACATGAAACCAAACAAAGTCTTTAAAGCAGTGTGAAGCAGCCCAAACATACACTTATATCATGAAATAGTACATATATGTTTTTTGTGCTCTCACCCTTTGCAGAGTATTGGACGGCAGTGACAGCCACACGATGGGGATGCAGCTTCATCTCCATTTCTGAGGAGGCGAGCCGGAAGATCCTCAGGGTCCCATCGTTGTACCCTGCTGCCACACAAGCACCGTCTATGCTCGCAAAAGGGCTCCAGCACACACAGCCACAGGCCTGATCAATAGAGAAAAACAGGATCTCATATTATTTAAAGGGCGCAACGTAGCCATACGTTTAAATACCTGTGGTCAATCATACAAACAACACAAGAGAGGAAAAGAGGAGAGTGCACATGAGATGGAGCTGGTGGAGATGAGTGTGACAAAAGAATAGCAGCAAGAGTGAAAGGAAAAATTGGTAGTGAGTCCTTGTAGTATGTCAGTTTTACACAGGTCCTGATAATTTTAAACACTTTACCTGATTGAGCACCTGGAACTGCACCACAAGTTCGTTGCTGGGAACTGACCACACCCTCACGCTGCCGTCCTCACTGCAGGTGGCAAAATGGCTCTCGTCAGAGCTAAACACCACATCATTGACCTGTGGAGAATTAAGCCCGTGTTTAAATTTAGACAGAACTTTAGACACACGATACCCTGTAAATCCTGAATGACTGCGTTAATATCAGCAGCACAATCATGTCGGGTCTTTCTGTTCTTCATATCCAGCAGTTTTTCTGCAGTTACTTCTCCTGCTGTCTTCAGCATTGGTCGCGATGATCTGAAGGCTGCGTTATTGTGGCAGAGTCACATGTAACACAGTTACATGGAGAAACTAGGTTATTTGAAGTTATGTTCTAATAGTGTACCTAAAAGAAAAATTGCTGGATTCATCACCATAAAAGTGTAAAGTAATTGGAAATGTGTGTGATACATCAGGACACAGCTAATAATAATCCAAGTGCCATCACAGACACAGGATATGCTTTTGAGAACTTTTTACCATCATAGTACCTTGGTCTTGTGCCCGCTGACCAGCCGGATGCTGCTGTTGTCTGACCAACTGATGTACCAGAGGGTCCCTGCTGTGGTGCCAACGATGCCCATGTCCATTGTGTTATCAAATGCTGCACTGACCGACGCCCCATCCAGCATTATCTCTTGCTCCAGCAACACTGTGGTCCTGCTGAGCCACAACCACCAACGATCAAAAACCCATTTATATGCTTTAGCCTTTTCTCTATTGTCAGAGAGAAGGTTGTGTATAATAACACTTCCTACACGTCTTTAAGACAGAGACTGCTCACAGGTTCAGGAATCACAGGGTCACAATACAATAACATCAAAATGCAGAATGATAACGATGGTATCAACTGGTGATTCTGCATTGTGCAATATACTGCAAGAAAGTGCAATGTCTGGTAGGGGATAGGGATACACACAATATTTTTACCCATCTACTAAGTTTCTGCCCCTCTTAAGATTTTTAAGGGGAACTGAAACTCAATGACATTATACAGATGTGCTGCTGTGTTCCTGTGAGTAAACCGACTCGGATTAGAGAGTACTACATGTAAACAACACATAAGCAAATTGAAGAAAAGAGGCTACCACCAATTAAGACAAAGGGACAATGAGCTGCAGACCTGTTTTCCATACTGCAGACATTTTCTTGAGGCTTCATGCTGAGGAGAGCTTCTACCTGCCACAGTCGCAGCCAGCGGGTGTTGCTGCCTGTCAACAGACGATTCCCTCGACACAGCAGCACTCCTACATGACAAACCCACACAACCAACAGCCAATTATCATTTGCAGAAATCCATGACATAATACAAACAGTAAGCAACATTCCTCAAAGTCAATGTGTACCGATCTCTCCTTCGTCAGCTTCCCAGATCATAAAGCAGCACTGTGTGTTAACGTCCCAGACGCACACGTGTCCTTTATTGGTCGCTGTGAACAGAATAGAGTCCATGTGGTAGCACAGAGCCGTGAGCACAACATCACCAACCTGCGCTGGGGCTTTCATCTTCTGGACCTACAACGGTGAAAAAAGGGTCAATCCTAATGTCCAGAGTAAAATATAGACATATTCTTGTGTTCAATCAAAATGCAAAAATCACTTTGATATTCTAAACAAGAACAAGAATGCATTACACCTTTTAAACCATAAACCACGTATACGTGCATCTTAAGTTTAGATTTTTTTCTAAATTAAGTTTGTTTCTCTGTGGTCATTTACCTTAAGGTCTACATCTAGGCCATGAGTGAGCATAAGGCAGAAGTAAACCTCTTGGTTGCCGACACAGGCGAAGTGGCTGGCTGTTGAGGGGCTGAAGGCTGCATCATGGACTGGCCCCGACACTCTCACACTGGACAGTAGCTGGAAGGTATTGCTATCCCACAGAGCCACCTCTGGGTCAGAGAAGTCTCCTATAGAGCATAGGAACTGTTGTCAGCATCAGAATAATTTAAGTGGCACAGATAAAAACATTTATTTTACTCACTATATCAAGTTATGCAAAACATCAAGCTTATATTCACGGGGAAGCCTCGTGGCTGATGAATAAAATCCAATTAAAGGTTTTCTGACCAACAGAAAGAAAGAAGCGATCATCCCTGGAAAAGGTAAGACACTGCACCGCCCCCCTGTGGTAGGATAAGACGTTTCGACAGGTTCCTTTCTGGACGTCCCAAATGCAGATGAGGCTCCTTTGATCATTACTGCTGCCTGCTGCCGATGCCACAATCTGGATAGGAGATAAATGTCGTGCTTCAGCAACCTCACTCAATCACATATAGTATCGTTAGAACACACACACACACACACACACACACACACACACAACTTTGGTCTAATAAAAAAAAGGAACATATTTAATAATATTACACTTTGGGATAAAAAACAGTCCCTTTGTATTTAAACTATAGTTTTATAAGTGGTGTTTGTACAGTAGTAAAAGTTTGAACTTTGCAGACACATCATTAGCAAAAGATTAAAAGTAAAAAACAAATTAGATGATCATGCTAATGCCATTAGCACAAACACTAAAATCAGTCTCAAGCATACAGAATTTAATTTCATAATTATAAAACATACCTGTGCATCATTAGTGACTGCAAGACAGGAGATCTCCTCACTGTGGCCATGAAAGTGTCTTTGACAACCAGTATGAAGGTACTCCACCACCACCACACAGCCACATGAATATGCAAATAAACCTGCAACAAACATTTATATAGAAAACAGCTGATAAAGTTACAACTGTATGTATTCTTTTAATCATTATTAAAACTATAGGTTTAATTTTGTTCCTTTAGATCAAGTTAGTTCTCAGAGTGGGTAGTTATACAACCTCCTTGTCTGTGGAAAATCATATGTAACACTGCTATCACATCTCCTCTCGTCATCAATCACTATCTCTTCAGTTTACTTAGACTATATTCTACTAACCTTGATCAGGGCTCCACACCATATTGCCACGACCGTTGCCATTGTAGCCAATCACCGCTTTCAACTTCAAGCCCTCTTCTCCCGCTTGATGAGCCGTAGTGGTCTGGATCAGAGAGATCGGTAAAGCAGGACAGCAAACATGCTAACACACCCAGCCTCTCTCTGACATATACACAGTGCTCCTTACCTGATTAACAGTGAATGTCTTGGATCGTGGGATAAAGTGCTTGTAACAGTCTGGACGCCCTGGATTCTTCCCTTTCAACTCAGCTAAATTAAGCATCAATAAGAAATCAGAGAAGGTTTAATTGTGCTACAGGGACGAAAAAAAACAATCAAAAAAGCTATTAACTATTAAAATATAACAACAGACTGCAGCACACACCAGTGTCCATGTGACTGGCATCACCAGGAGACGTATTGATCAACTCTGTGACTTTGAGGAAGGAAACAGCAGGTCCTGGTTCAGTGGAAGGATGTGAACCAGTGGCCTGAACACTGTTGATGTTTGGGTTCTCACAAACAGACAAGGAGCCAAAAGCTGGTGGAAAGAACATTTGAATAAATATGACAGGGATCCTAAGTTTCAAATCTATGTTTACTTAACAAGTCTGTTGTCATCATTAGCAATAGATCAGTTAATAATACAAGTGCATAAATCTTGAAAGCCTGTTTGGGGCAGTGTTTTTACGAGAAACTGAGAGATTTGTTAACTGAGAGAGCTGGCTGAATCTTTTTCTGCAGTAAACCACTGTAACGTTAGCAGACTGATAATTTGCTTTAATTTGCATGACCAAAAGTAGCTTCATTTTCATATTTCTTACGCAGTGCCCTGTATTCTGAGTTTTCTGACGTAAATTCACATTCATGTGCAAATGAAGCCAAGAAAATGATGTAACCAAAAGGCAAGAGGTCAATACTTTTGTATAAGTTGCAACACCTGAATAGTAACTAAAACATGATTCTAGCTGGATCATTATAGTTTATTCTGAATGCTGAGAGAGCAAGTTAGAAAACCATCTTCGAGTCTAAAACTGTCCAAAGTCTGCTAACTAATGAATGGATGTGTCAATCAAGCTTTGCAGGAAAAACCCCCAACGCACCCATACGCACAAACCCACACAAATGAGCACTGAAAAAAGCTTTGCAAATGCATACAACACCAAGTTGAAGAGTTCAAGATTACTGTTATTTAGGTGAACATTTACTCTGTTTCGGTGATGAAACAAGATGGCGCGGCCCCCGTCAGACGCCTTCCTGTCCTCTCCAACTAGGCTGTATCACACAAACTAGTCCGTCTAACTGGTGGCCCAAATGTAAAGTCCTTCAAACTCATACATATACATATGTATGAGTATA
>JAUMTR010000011.1:5805634-5830231 GCA_032270685.1 Microctenopoma stevenorrisi
CACTGCAAGTTGTACGAGTATAACTGTGTACGTGACGAATAAAACCTCTTGAATCTTGAATCTTGAATCTTGAATCTCTATACTATGCTACACCAAAGCAGATTTATGTACGAACATCTTAGTTTTCCTCATGCAACTTGCAGCTCATTAGAGCTGAGCAAGTTGTCGGCCACACGTGTGCGTGGACAGAGATTTTAAGTTTTGTCTGCAAATGAAACAGTTAAAAATAGATGTGTTCAAAAGAACCCACCACACTGATTAACTTGGTCGAAGGAGTTGACGTTCAGTTTTGGTGGTGGTGAAGAGGGGAAGGGCGCCGTCTGACGAGGCATCCCAAGAGAGAACTGAACTTCATTCACTTCATTGTCTGGTTGGACTGTTACAAAAAAAAACCAGTTCAATGGTTTATTCATTGAGATCATTTTAATCAGGTATACGTCATATGACTGCAGCAATGATCTTTAAACAAAGTTACCTGATTTAGGAGAAGAGATGTAGCTTATTCCGAGAGGTGAACTGTAAGCGAAGAGTGTTTCAGTGTTTCACCAGCAGAGCAAAAGTTAACTCAAACATAAGTAACAAAAACAAAACATGAAGCATTATTACCGACTATCAGTCAAAGCATCAACCGGATATGCCAGGAAGTCCCAAAGGAATATGGCATCACCCACTGAGACTACGCCCAGTTGGTCAGGGGTGAAGTTGACCTGGCGGACGGGCTGACTGTGGCCAATGAACATCTGGTTTAAAAAAAAAAAGGCAAAGAAAAAAGTTGAAACACGAGGGCAACCGAGAAGACCGCATGCCAATTGGCGCATGTGAAACCATTTATATTTAAGTTGATATATATAAATAAATATTGTAAATATAAATATTGAACTGCTATTTCTTTAAAGTGCAAACCAAATGTTATTGCACGTCTGCTGATAGAGAATACTTTTAAAATAAAGGTGCACAATAACCTGCCCGATTAATGACAGAAAAGGCATGTTAATGATTGCGATTAGATTTTTTTATTGCTGCCCGACACTAGTTTTAATTGACAGGTGTCAGAGCACTTTGCAGTGCATTGTCAACTTGTAAAATACATAAGACAAGTGACTATAATGATTTGTATTGTATCTTGTAAAAAGTAGGACTAATTGGTAAACATATAAAATCTTTTGTGAGCTACCTGTGAGGTAATATCGAGCTGCATGTTATAATCCCACACTTTCACAGTGTTGTCTCCAGCTGTTAGTAGGAATAGACTGTCCTCACTCACATCCAGCGAGGAGCACTGACTTCTGTGGACTTTAGATATCTGCCAGGAGGAATGACAACTCCTTTGTTAATGTTTGCATTATGGTCCACATTGTGTTGTGAATATTTAGCATCACTGTCACTGTCAGTTTCTTGTTATGTAGCTCTATCTTGTTCTATAAGGTTTTCAGTTTAGCTCAACCCAATGATCCTTTAACCGTTACTGAATTATACTAAATTATATCTATACATTACTTTTTAAAATAAACTGCATATGATGCATAAGTATAAGACTGACAATCCTGACACTTCCAGCTCTTTTTCTATGTCTCAAGTAAATACTCTGTGCTGAAGCCTCCCAACAAGTCATTTATTGATTTTAAGGGTTATCATAATCATTTTAATGCATATGGTAAAGTGTTACCTCTCGGAGAAGACGGCCTGTCTTAGAGTTAACCTGGAGAACTTTGTTAGCAGATGTAGCAACAAGCAAATGTTCAGTGGAGGTTGGAGAGAAGCAGACCTTCAGTGCAGAATCCAGGCGGGGGCTCTCCACATCCAAAATACTCACATCTATGTGAAGCAACTACACAGAGATGGCACGGATCAACGAGGATATAACAACAAGGGCTTTACTGTTATATGGTTAAGAAAACCCAAATAAAATTCATTGTGATGTGTGATGGGATGTTATATTTGAATCATTCTGTATGGGATATCTAGTTTGGGGAAAATATAGTAAGAGAATCATACATAACCTTTGGGTCATCGCTCCTTTTTAACTTTCAAGTTAGATTTGCCAAATGGCAAGATGCTGAAAGGTAACAACAGTGCAACACACCTCATCCAGGGACCGTGCGTCAGCGATGGTGACGATGTACTCTGAGGGACCGACAAACGCCAGACAGCGGCTGTCCCTGCTCACTGTGAGAGCGCCTGGAGCACGCTCAGTGCCTTGAGCCACCACATTGCCTAACCAATAAAATATGTAGTGAATCAAACAACAATGAGATGAAATATAACTGCCCATTATGGTAACTTTTACAGTACAGCTTTAAACTGTACTGTAAAAGTACTGCGTGTTACACTATATCATGTGATACATATAAATAAAGGTGAATTGAATACATACATACAACTCTGATGATATTGTGATCTTCTTCAGAGGAATCATAAAGCGCCAAAGAACCCAGAGAGTCGCTGCTGTACATAAACTCTCCATTCAGAGAGTAGACAAGACCCACCACTTCACCTCTGTGCTGCCTGTAATATATATATGTACATGAAGAAAACAAACACACAGAGAAGCAAAGACACAAAAGAAGTTATTATGTTCTTTTGTGGGAACATAATAACTATGGTACCATTTGTTCAAATGACTCACTTTTAAAAATCAATCAAAATACACATAAGTATATAAAAGATTAGATCCTGTTATATATTATATACGCAAATATATGTATAGACGTACGTGTGTTCAGCCAGCAGCTTAGCACTAGAGATATCAAAGACCCTGACGATACCAGAGTTGAAGCCACAGGAGAAGATCTGCTCCCTGGGATGGAAGGCCACTGAGCAAGGGCTGTCCTCAGACACAAAATCATACAACTAAGCACAAGAGACAGTAAGACAGACATTTAGTTCAACAGTAAATGAGCCATCATTAAGCAAAGTTTAAAGATATACTCATTAGTGGAGTGCTTTAGATCTAGTGGAAAAAAAAAGGTTCAAACTGATGATTTCTAGGATACTGCACAATAACAATGTCACAAACTCAATCAAATTTCACAAGCAGGATGTGGTGTTTAAAGACCTGATGCAAAGAATCCATATTCCAAATGCGCACTGTCCCATCGGAAGAGGCTGTTGTGAGATGACGACGAATACCATCGACACTGAAGCCGAGTACGGTGTCTGTATGCGATCGCATCAGTGTGTTGTAACCACGGCTGCTCACATCAAGGAAACCAAGGTTACCAGTAGAGGTGGAAGCAAGGACCTGAAGGCTGTCTGATGAGACTGACACAAGGCTCACAGGTCCCTCATGCTCTGGAAAAGAGTAATATTGTTGGCGACTGTTAGTTGGCTGCAGGTAAACATTATGCTACTGCTCACTGTCCCTACCAGCCTCCAGGAAAACAGCAGAGAAATCAAGGGGCCAGAGGCGTAAGTAACCATCTTCAGAGCCTGTGGCACAGAATGATGAGGTCACACTGATGCTGTTGATAGCAATAACTGGACCTGCAAAAGACAGACACGAAAACAAACACATCTTGGTTTTTCTTCAAACTTCTAAACAATGTCTATTCTTTTCTCTGATGACTCAGACAGACCTGTGTTAAAAGTTAATTTCTCCCTCCGTTCTGCATGCTGCTGCTGCGCTGGCAGCAGCCTCCTGACATTTCTAATAACAACTCTGCTGTAGTCAATCTCAAAGATATGCCCACTGCGACTGCTGGCAAATCTATGGAAACAGAAGAAAATGATTCAGATTAAATACATACTTCTTCTAATGCTGAGTGAACCCAGATGTCGTAATGACTTGTCAGCTCACTCACAGTGTTCGATCATCAAGTTGCTGATTGGAAAAGTTTAACTCCCCAAAGGCCACATCAGTAAAGTCCAGAGAGTGGTATTCACCTAGGTTTACTGGACAGGAGCGCAGCGTGCCATTCCTCACACGCCACAGACGAATATTATCATGACCACATGACACCATCCTGAAACCAAGACTCTCACAGGTTAACTAAAAAAGACCTTTTCATCTGTCTCACTCGACAATGACTCTAGAACAAGTGTAAGGATAAAACACCAAAAATACAAACACGGACAGGTGAAGATACCTTGTGTCATCAAAGAAGGCAACCTTCATGGTGTGAATGTCCACATCGGTGTGGGCTTTGGCTAAGATTGTCACCTCTCTACCTTTACCCACGTTAAGAGTGTTCCATACCACCACCATCTTTGAAGAGTTAAAGTAGAACGACAAAGGGAAATAATCATTTAAAATATATGAAGACACTAGATGAGACAGTGGAAGTAATGATACATGACTGATACACATTGCTTTGTCTACAGAGTGCATCTACTAAATGTACTAAATGCCTTTTATACACAAATGAGAAAATAAAGCTCTCATCTTTTTTCATTTGCATTCATGTTGCTTACTGTTTTATTGTGGCCATCTTTCCCAACTCCACAGAGAATGCTGCCACTGTATGAGAAGCTTTCATATGAAAAAGATAATGTTACACAGTGTAATAATAAAGCACTTAACACAAGCTTAGACTTCACTGCTCACGTAAAATATTTGTGTTTATGTGTACTATGTACTGCAGTTAGTTACCTGAGAGAAGATAATGAATGAGCATGAATCCTCAACATAGCCAAACAGTTTCCTTCATGGTAGTTCCATACTCGAACTACACTATGGTTGCCCGTTTGAGCTGAAGCCAGTATCGTAGTGTTGCCATTAAAAGTTAGTGCAGACACCTACAGAGAAAGCACATTGACAGATGTAAGAATGCAATGTCAATAGTAAACATGCTAGAAAGTTTTCTTTCTTCACTGGATGCACCTGCATTGACAAGCCAGGAGATAAGTGTCTCAACAATAACCTGTTTTAAGCATTGCACATCTACACAATACAGCTAATTTACCTTATCAGTGTGGCCAATGAAAAATCTCTGCTGGCTAGAGGATATGTTCATAGAGATGATAATTGCATGACATGGATACACCACTGCGTCGCCAGATTTTGTCCAAAGAGCCTACAGTGTAAAAAAGTACAGCTCTCAAAAATCTGCCAGGCTTGATTTGATACATGTTATTTACAGTATCACAGTATAAGGTACTGATAACATTTAACTCTAAATGATACAAACATTTTTAGTAGTTGCTCCTCCAAAGCCAATAATTCGGTTGAGCCTAAGAATTGGGTCCGGAAGCAGTTTCTAATAAGGACAGCAAAAAGGTAGAGGCAAATATTTCATAATGAGCTTTGAAATAAATTAGGTTTTCATTTTACATTTCACCTGTCCATGTCTCTTACCTGCTGTTTGTTGGTTTTGGATGATGTTAGATGCACAGGATGTGGAACAGGAGTACAAACAAACTAGGAACATAAAAACACCAGTATTTACAGTGGTACCAAGAAAACTGTACAAAAGGCCTCTTGCTAGTGATTTTGAAGAACAAAAGTAATGCTTTTAAAGTATGGTTAAATCACCTCCTCTTCACTATCTTCTGTGTGTTTACTGAAACCATCCTCAGCATGCACAAAGACATGAATTCCACCATTGTCTGTATTGCAGTGTGACCTCTGTTTAAGTTGATGCAAACTGGAGCACTCTGACTCCTGCTGGTCATCATTCTGGGAAAGCCAGTCACCGTTCTGCTGAGTGGACACCACACCGAGCTCAGGTATATTGGTCGTGACAGGGTTCCTATGGAGCTGAGAAAACACCAAAGAAGAGCAATCTAGATTTACAAAACCACCTGCCATATTCTCAGAAGGGAGGTCAAGTTGAATTAATAGGACCTTTTCTATAAAGCCACTAATGTTGCCAGCCTTACTGATTTTGGTGTAGTGATCTGCTGGATAAGGGACACACGATCCTGAACTGGTTTGCTTATGTTGACACAGCGAGGCTCCTCTCTCATGGGGCTTCTTTGGTTAGAGTTGTATCCTGTAAAGTGCATTTGGTTTTAAATACCATGAGAACGCTTAGCTGTGTGACAGTTCATAACTTACCAGCCTGAGGGCTGTGACTGCCTTTCTGGATGGAGTCAAAGGGTAGTTTTGTTCCATCTGAGGGAAACCTGTTAGGGGAAGATAAGATAAGGGATTACACGTCAATACACTGTGACAGCACAGGTAAACAACAATAATAACATAGAGAGGAGATTATATTTCTTACAAATTGATGATAGTATAAAAAAATCCACTCAGATACCAGGATTATGCAGACTAAACAAAAATTACATTTGGTATGTTCAGAAATACTAGATTTTAATGAAACACTTTCTAGTCCTTGGTGAAGTAACCATACTTGATGTAATCATAGAGGTCATGCCAGGAGCCTCCTTTAGGCACAGGGAATGACATTTCTCTAGGCATAGGCCCTGTTCCCTGAGAAGAGGAAAGACCCATCAGCTTGGCTTCACTGAAGGAAACTCCTATTGAAATAGAATGAGTGAAGTAAATGTCATGCATCCACAAAGAGGAGACAGATGTACTCAAAGCCTGGACGCAGTTCATGGAAATGAAATGTGCATCTGTGTTGTTATTAATATTAGAAAAACACATCCATTCTTTGGCAGAAAATAAAAACAGTCAACTAGGTACCTGGATCTAGCAGCAGGTCACTTGTAAACATGTTTTTCAGTAACATGTTGGAACAAAGCTTGATGCTTTTCAGGTGACTGAAGGAGCGGTTGAGGTAGATGGAGAGTGTGTACTGCAGATCCAACGTCAGACAGGTCCAACGTACCGATGTAGGAGCTAGACCCACCAAACCTGAGCCATGTAAACAAACAGTAAATTCTGGCAGTAATGATACCAGTAAAGTGCAAGTTCATATTATATATGTATATATAAGTACAGTGGACTGTCAGTGGATTTACTAATGAAATATAAAGCCATACAAACAGGTCATATTACATATATCTGTAAATTTTTATGCATGTATATTACCACATTTTGCAGATTTGCCCGTGCTTTCATATATCGAATCCTTTGCAGCTCCACACAGGAAAGGAAACTGTAGCCAAGTAGCTGTGGACTTGAACACTTTGAACATGTTGGAAAAGGAGATACGGACCACCTGGCCCTCCTACACGTCACAGCACATTGAGAGTAAAAGAAAAAGTTATTCTTGTATTATAAAATTCAATGAGTGAAATCTTCACGTGTATTAGGGAAATTTATAGTAGATAGAGTTGAATATTTTAACCAACTGTTTAACTAGGGGTTTTCTTTTGAACTGTTGCAAAATGCAAAGATAGTATGACAGGATTTAAAGTACTTCTGGATGTAACTGCACAAAAACAAACAACAAAAATCTAAACAATGTTCTCACTAAAGTATTAATTATTACTATTATTAAAATGTGATGAACGAAAGTAAAAAACTAATCACATAACTGGAGATTATATGGAGGTACTGTATATGTGATAACCAACACATTTTAAAATGTCAATAAATCCTTGTAATTAAAAAAGCTAATAAGGCTGTTTTCCAAATACAAGCATAACACAATAACAATTACTTTAGATAGTACAGACATACAAATATTATTGATTTTATAAAACATGCAGAATAATAAAATCATGTAAGATACCTCTGTAGCAACATCCAGGTGAACCACAAAGTATTTGCCAGGTATGGGCCTGAAGAGAAGATAGAAGTAGTGCCCCGTCAGCCCCAGAGACTGGTTGGTGTTTTTAGGCACAAGGATGTAGCTGTTAGCAGGAACGGGACCTTTGATCCGGAACACTGAACATTTCAGTGTCTTATCCTGAGAAGTTTTATGAAGAGCAGAGATAAAGTAAATCAAATTTAGCATAGCTGATGTAAATAATGTTGAGTGACGCTCCACAGTCGTTAGAAAATCTGCCTTTTGAGAAATAAGCTCTCACTGTGTGTGTTGGTTGATGCAAGGTTTAAGTAGTCAAAATACATGTCAGTGTCAGTGTGAAAGACAGCCAAGCGGTTTGTCATTTGCACATGTACATAGCAAGGATACAGATGGAGAGCAGATATGAGAATTGATTATTGTTTTTATATTAAGGTTTTACACTAAATGACACTGTTACTTTGTGTAACAAAAAGTTACCATGTATGTCGACACATCTCCCTCTTTTGCCGATTTTTTCCACTCTTCAATTCTGACATGTTTGAATATGTTAACATAAGGATGCTGCCAACCTGCGGAATTAAAACAAGGCTTAGTTGAAGACTTCCGACTTCTTTAAAGTGTGCCGTCTATCCCACAGACTTTGCTATTGTGAGTTATGTCCATACCGAACAACGTAACTTAAAGTTAACTTTACCTTTGGAAGCCATTGTTAGCGAATCTCAAATGAAAAGTCCAAGTGATGATTCCTCACTGCTGGTGCAACTTGTTCAAACCCGAGCAGGTGATGTTGGCGTACAATGTACAGATGTAAGCTAGCAAACCGTTAAAACGACCAGGGACACATTTTCTACGCCCTCCGGTCATTAGCACGATTAAACAACATTTGATTTCACATAGTTATGAGAAATAAGTGTCTTCGAATTAGGCCGGATACCATGTAAACAATAGTTTTCAGTTGGCGACTTCAAGCTCTTACTGCAGTAGGTATGACCTTCCCGCTCTAGGCTCCGCCGTTGCTAACGAGAGCACGACGGCCTCCGCGTATGTACGTTTCCCGGGAATTCTGGGTAATGAAGTCTTAGGGCATAATCAACACGAAAGTCATTTTTTGGAATATAAAGGCAGAAATAGCTTTTTTTCTTGTTGTTTTATTTCTTGTTCGACAGAGTGTCACATTTGACTCTTTCATTCACACAGTTTATTTACTTCTACTATTACCACAAACACTTATGTGTACGATTCAGCACAGACAGACCCACATTTTCTCCTGCTGAGTCCATAAAGTTTAAAAAGTAATCACAATAATTGACACATATTAACTTAAATTATGGATCCTGTCTGGGCCCAAAAATAGCTATATTTGAATCTCTTTCAGCACAGGGCTGTGTCTTTTTATGATCTTAATATTTGTTAAAAAAACAACAAACAAACAAAAAACAAAACAATACTGCTATGTACTACACCAAATATACAAAATATACAACAGATTGAATTGTGCAAATAGAACAAATGTATAGAACGACTTAATATTTACGACAAATAAGAAGAAACGTAGCTTAGATATGTGCCTATATTTAAGTTTTTTCTCTGTAAGGACAACTGCTACATCAAGACAAGTTTATTGTTACAATAAATATAAAATAGATTAAAAAAATACTTTTCACTTGCAAAGCTTATCTTTACACAGCTTGCATCTTCTGGTAGCATAACTTTATTGTTCTTCTACATGCATGACTGTCTTCAGTAAAACATGTTTTCTGGATCATATATCCACCACGCAGCCTGGAGCATTGGTTCTTATAGCATCAGAAATGACCTTCGCTCCAGATTCTCCAATGCCATTGCCCTGTAAACTACAGGAACACAGAAATGGGTCAGTCTTTGATACAAGCAAAAGGACAATATGTAAAGGAGAGATGCAGTGGCCAAAACTCACTTGATGTACGTGAGCTGGTGGTTTCCCTTTAAAGCTGTTGCAATAAATATGGCTCCATCCATACCCAGAGAGTTCTCCTGCAGACTTATAATGAGCAAAGTTCAATGAATTTAGACTATCATATTCTCATATAACATTAAAATATGCAATTCATGATTCATTGTACAGCACTCAAACTCTGCTGGATCCCTTTCAAATAAAATCGCAAAGTAGCTAAAATAGACAGTAACTGTATTTATATACCATCTAAACGGAGAAAAGATACTGAGAAAATCATTTTATGATGATAGTCATAAGACTTACTTGAATGATCTAAGGCTTCTGTTGCTTTTCAAAGCATTTGCCAGAGCTTTTGCTCCCTTCATCCCTACAGAATTCCCACGAAGGCTGAAACACATAATGGAAGAATTTGCAAACAATAAACATAAAACACAACATTAGTTGTGCATAAATAACAGTGTTTTAGCAACATCAACAATGCAAAATAAATAACTGGTTAGGAACAAACATATGCTGAGGATCCATATTGAACCAGAACTAGCTTGTGGTTTATGCAACTTTTATGTGTTGTTTCAACACAATGTGCAATGAGAAATAGATGTTTTTACCAGAACTGTGAAAGTGAAACTAGCGTCTTTGTATTTACGATACAATGAGAGTCTGACAAACAGAGCTTAAACTCACTTCAGTGTTTGTAGGGTTTTGTTGGTCATTAGAGCCTCTGCCATGGCAGTGGCCCCACTTGTACCCGCAGAGACCCCCTGGAGACTAAAGAGGAAGTGAAAATAATAGAAAATAACAAACTGTCACAAAGTCATAGCTTTCTTTTTGTAAGACTGAAACCTGTTATCACCTTTTATTTATTTCAACCCTAAGAGAAATATACAATTAATCGGCACAGTAATACCAACCATAATGTATAAAGAGATGTGTTGGTTTTTAGGGCTTCAGCAAGAAAGATTACACCTTCATTGCCAATAGCATTCTCCTGTAGACTACAAACACACAAAGAGACCATGACAACAGTAAATAACAACAGAACCCTATTTGAAACTGAAAACTGTTTAGCTGTTAATAAAATACAATCTTATAGTTACAGAAATGTCAGGACATATTTACATATAGAATACAGCTTTGAAAGTGGGCATAAATAAACTCTGAGTGGCAGAAGTCTAATCTTTTAACACTTACTCCAGGAGTTGCATTGTATCATTGGAGAGCAGAGCATGGGCCAGAGCTTTAGTAGCAGAAGACTTGATGAAATTCCACTGGAGACTGTGTAAGAAAGCACATAATGTCAACAACAAATAAACATACTGAATAATGTAGTTGAAATTTCTGCAGGGATGGAAAATAGCTAATACAGTAGTATACTGTTTTGAGGTACTTTTATTTGAATTTTCTTATAACCGGTTAGGTAGCCACTTAAGATTAATATTATGATATTGAGTGACAAAAAAGCAGGAAGACTCTCCCTATTTATTTTACATCTAGTATGATGTAAGTAAAGTGTAAAGTAAAGTGATTTTCACACAGAGTCTTGAGAGTGTGTCTATGGATGTCCTTGTGTTTTCTTATGAGTCTCACTTACTGCAAAGAGGTGAGGCCTTGATTAAACTTGATTGCGCTAGCAATCGCTTGAACCCCTTCATCGTGCAACAGGTTTGCTGTAAGACTGGGATACACACACACACACGAACAGACATAGAGAAAAAGACAATTAAGGAGAAATAAACAATATACTCCCAACTTATAATACCATAAGTTAGATATTATACTGCAGACTTCATTGAGCTTCAAGTATGTGGTCTGAAATGTTAACTGTTTAAAAACTGGTTTAAATGAATCATAGTCACCATATTTCTTTAAAAGAGCTGCAAGGTGTATGGAGTAATCTCGGAGGATTTGCAGCTTTATGCCATACAACAACAGAGTGAAATACCACAGTGGCATTGCATGGCAACACTGAATATTGCCCATCAACACTGCCAACACTGAACAGCTGGATATTTTTATACCTCTGCCACATTACACTAAAGCTGCTATTAATTACATGACTCACTCAAGTTCCTGTAGAGAGTTGTTCTCACGGAGGGCATGGGCCATGTTCTTTGCTCCCTCTACGCCAATTGAGTTTTCCCTTAAACTGATCAGAAAAATGTGTGAACAATTGAAAAGTGAACATCTTATAATCATTAAAATAAAATTGTCTGGAATTTGGAATTTGTGTCCAAATTGTTATCTTCCATATAGCATGCACTGTGTAGAGCACTGTTTTTGCTTTTTGAATTCCATTCAGCATTTAATTGTTTTAGCATTAACTAAAACCATTGTCTATAAAACTACCAAGTGTTACGCTCAACAAAAAAGTCCATGTGTCCCAGGTAACGCACCTTTTCTATTTGTTTTTCTGTAATAACAGCAGGAAGAAGATCAAAATGAGCTTCTGTTTAATCAGTGAAGACTGGAGCTTTAATGTGACAGATGACAATGCTTAGGTGTCATTATGTTTGTGAATGAAACTAAATTACATGGACAGATGCCCCAGCTGCTGCCCTTCTAAAGTAATTTCAAACTAAGACTAATAATCTATAATTACTATCAAGACGTAGGTTGTTTATATTTAATGGGCAGATATGACAGTGCCATTGATCTTATTCAATTCTCTAACATGATATCATAAAACATAAAGTAAAACATAAACAATGTATTACGCACTTTAAGGAGACAAGTCCACGGTTCAGCCTAAGTGCTTTGGTTAGGGCAGTCATACCCTTGTTGCTTATTGAGTTACTCTGAAGTCTGCCAAAGAAAGATTAACACAAATATGTCATATTTTTCTCGATATGATATAAAATATCTTACAGCATATTAAATAGCATTAGCAATAAGATGGTAATACAGACACTACTGTATGTACTGTAAAGGTACTAACTGAAGCGAGAGCAGAGTGTGGTTCAACGTCAACGCCTCTGCCAGAGCAATGGTTCCTTTGTCCCCAAGCTGGTTACTACAAAGTCTGCAAACAAGAAAAAGAAAAAATACACAGGAAACATTAAAAAGAATGATGATTGATCTTCATAAACAGTGTGTGACCTAATTACAGGCTTTACTGTAAACAAGGAACAAGTCAGACTATCAGTGTGTACAGAAAAAATGTACTAAAGACAGTATATGAAGTAGATTACAAAATTGTGGTCTTGAGCTGAAAGTATAAATTATTCCATAATTCTACCAGTACCGGTATCATCAACATTAGTGGAGTGAATGAATATATTAATTAAAGATTACATCAGCTTTGTGAGAGTCTGGTTCATCTTCAGTGCGTCTGCAATCCTTTTGGCTCCTCCTGCACCAATTGTATTCTTCCTCATACTAAATCAAGCCATGCGTAAAAGACAGATATATGATTACTCCGCAAATAAGGCATTGGGACACACAAACACATGCTGTATGGTAGAAAACGTAACAAACAAGTGCAACAAAGACTGAACTAACTTTAGAGACACCAGTTTGCGGTTGCACTGCAACACTTCTGCAATGGCCTGAGCACCTTCCTCCTCTATGGAATTATTCTGGAAGCTGATTAGAGATTACAAAAATGGAGAATTAGCACCAACTTAAGGTTCAACACTGGCATTTTGTATCTTAAATCTGTGTAAAATAACATCTGTAACAATTATACTCACTTAATTGATACTAGGACTTGGTTCATTTTCAGTGCTTCTGCCAGGAACTTTGCACCTTTAGAGCCAATGTTGTTGTTTCTGAGACTAAATTTAAAGACACAGATCATGTGTATTCAGGTAAATCAACCATGTAATAAATATGTATCAATTAATATGTTCATGAAATCTAAATATAAGACGAAAATTTCAAAAGCAAAAATTGTAAATTGTATTGGTAAAAACTAAAGGCATTCAAGATTGAAAAGCTCCAATGAATTTCAGGAACCAAAATTTCCAGAGCACAAAGTTGCAAGTAAGTGCAACTAACATCTACTATTTTTAAACATCTACCATGTCAGCAAGCAAAGACGTGTGGCAAAGAGGAGATCTCACTTGAGAGAGGTTAGGGTCCGGTTCACCAAGAGAGCTCGACTCAATGCTTTGGCACCTTTGTTGCTAATGGTATTCTCTGCCAAGCTGAAAAAGTAAAAGGCGTTCTTCATACTGCATGCATTAGCAACAACTAAATTTGGCTAAATACTTAGCCTTAGCTTTGTAATAAAAAAACACAAATATATCTGTAATTTTACATCGAAAAGAGGTTAAGATTGAAGTATAATTTCACCTTATCTTCTGAATATGGCAGTCTTTAGCACTCAGGAGGCTTCCCAGCAATTCCATTACATCATCTTTGAAATGATTGTTCTCTAACCTGTTGAACACATCAAACACAGTTCAGTCTTTCGCCTTGAGTTTTAATTTACTGGGAGGAATTATTTTGAGGGATCTGACCTGAGATGGCTGCAGTACAGCAGCTGTGGGAGCAAACATTTCACTGTGGTGTAGTTCAAAGAGCTTGTTAGGTTGGTCTGTTCACTGCACTCTGGAGATACATGCAGCAAATATCCCAGCACAACACAGTGAGCTCTTGTTAGCTTCCCTGCTAGGCTACCAAGTCGTAAATCCTCCTCTACACTCCTCAACAACTCTGTGTGCTGCAGTTCCTGTAAACAATAAGCCAGGTTGACAGTGCGCAGGGACACAACTGCACCCCCGCTAGCCAACAGGCCTTGTAAAAACCCTGCAGCCCAGGCCTTCTGATTGCCATCTTCTTTTCCAAGGGCCAAAAGTCCAGCAAGAGGTTTCTGTGCCACTGGGGACAGTAGGCCTGCCAGGAAGCGCGCAAACACGTCCAAGTGACCATCTTCAGTTTGTTGTGAGTGCTGAAATGCACTTCTAAAGTGGTTCTGGAAACCAATTTTGGGCCAGGACATGCTGCTTTCTGAGAACAAGTCAAAAATAGCGCGCTTTGACGAGACGTGGTAGAAAGTAGCTGCAAGAAACTCCTGCAGAGTCAAATGAGTGAACCTGTATGTCGTGTAAATGGCAGACTCATCCCGAATAAGTACTCCAGCACCAAGACTACTCTGGGTTAAGAGTAGATCTATCCCATAGGCCCTGAGGTCCTGCTCACTGAAAGTGTACTTGCGTTTGAGTAGCCCATAAAACGCCAGTCGTCCAAGATTCCCCAGCAGTTTACGGTTGCTCCCATGAACCTGCTCCATTTTTACAGGCTCCCTGCCTCTTGGTTCACCTAATTCTGCCTTCATAGAACAGAAGTGTGCATAGAGCTCAGTGCAAGTCCTTGGAAGGCTTTCTTGTGTTCCACTCTGCATGATGTACATTAAAGTATCAGCCACAATCCAGCAAATGCAAGGTATGTAGCACATCACCATTAAAATCTTATGTGACTCCAAGTGTGCCCATATTTTGCTGGCATAATCACTCTCAGAGAAGTGGTGTTTTAAGAATATCTGGATGTCCTTTGGGCTGAATCCTGGAATCTCAGTGACCCTGTCAACCAGTCCCCCAGGGATGAGTGAGGCAACTCCTGGCCTAGACGTTACCCACACGGCTACATCAGGGAGCAGATTACCCCTTATGATGTTAGTAACTAAATCATCAATGGACACTTCTTTCTTTGGATCATTGCAGGGTGCTGCATCAGAGAAATTTAAAGTGCATCGGAATTGATCCAAACCATCAAGTATCAAAAGTGTCTTGCAGGAGCTGTTCAGGACCAGACTGGGATCTGTTAAATGAGGAAACGCCATTTTCACCAGCTTCTCCGCTGAAAGCTTTTCAAGTGAATTCAACTCACGAAAAGTAAAGGGTAAGACAAAGCTCACATCTGTACAGATTGTCCCTCGGCTCCACTGTCTTATGAAGTGTCGGATCCAGGTGGTCTTCCCAATACCGGCCACCCCAACTGTGAGGGAGACCCTGGGCGGGAAACTGACCCGGGTCATGGGGTCCAGATGTTTGGCCAGACCCAGCTGTCTCAGATGATTTCTTTTCCTTCCTCGTGTTGCACCCACTTGCATCAGATCGTGTTCCTTTTGCTGGAGGTCAGAAAGGCCGTCGACCAGAAGTAAGGTTCTGTTTGAGATATTCAGTTGGGGGCAGCTGACTGAATCTCTGTCTCTGTACTGCTCATATCGCTGTAACAACACCTCTTTGTGCTCCTTCACATTGCTGTCTGTGAATCAGAATTCACAGTTAGCATATTAGTCCCAAGTGTGGTGTAAATCCATAACTCTACATGCACAAACAATAATGACAACACCCCTGAACTAATTAAAAGGAGCAGTTTGTTGCTCAGTGTCCTAATGGAGCATGCTGTTGCTGTTAGGAGATTTCCAGAGTCAAACCATTACCCTCTACTATTTCTGGATGACTCCTCTATAACATTCCCACCTTGATGGCTAATTAACTACAATTTCTCTTCACTCCATGAAACATAGCAAGATAAATGCATTTGAAGCCACGTACCATAGTTCACAATGAGCTGGGCCACCTTGGAATCTGAACTCTCTATGAAAGCACGGACAACAGCAGGGCTTTGACCCTCCTTGCCCGTCACAATAGCTGTGAACATGTTAACTTGGTCATGCAGTCGGCCCGCTGCCATGATCTTTGTCTCCTCAGCTGAACTCACTGCATCCACCTTCTTCAGGTGTGTTAACATCTCCTCCAGGAAGGTGGTTGTGGTGAAGCGTTGCAGCTGGCTTTGATGCTTTTGGATCCAGCAGGGATCTAAACCAAAACAAAGATCACATCAAGTCATGGCTAAAGTGATTATCTAGTCATAGTAAGAGTAGCTGAGCACCAGAGAAGAACATTTTGAAATATAATTTAGCCTGTTCTTCCTCATACTGCCCCCACTATTTCAATTTTCCATTAACATTCAAGGGCAGTTTTCTGAATAGTTTCTTCTTCTAAAATATAGCACTGAAGATAAATGACTTTGAAGCAAAAAATCCCTGCAGTTGTTATTTAATGTTTTCAAATGTTCTCAAAAGAGAAGCACATACTTAATTGACAGTTCTAATCTAAGGTCTCTGCAGCAGACATTTTAAATTTTTTACACAAAATTTACACAAATTTATTTTTTTGGTTTACAGAAACATTATGGTGGTCTTTGAATAATGATCCTATTTTATCCAAGCATCAGTTATGACTTGATTAAATGCAAAAACACTTCACTCACAACACTTCAAACTGTCTGCAGCAATTACTACGGTCATCGAAGTACACCAGACTATAAAACTACCTACTTAAAATAATTAAACTAAAATCAAATACGTATTCATAATGTTACATTTAAATTCATACACACCTGACAAATGACATATTGTAGGATTCTAATATAATGTCAGTATCCTTGAAATATTCCCTGGCATATTCAGCAAAGCAAGACTCTCTGTCTTCTCTGCGTGATTTTAAAAGGCAAAATGTCTCATGTCCAGTTACTTTACTACATAAATGCATGGTCATATTTAGAATTCTCAGGTTATAAACTCTTGAGAAATATCAGAATCATTTCTACCATCTGTAAGCTTTCTGAATAGCATCAGGTTTTCCCCCAGGAAACCGGAAAGCGGACGTGGTAAACACAATGTCATAGTTTGTCTTTAGGAGTAACTAGGTGACAGTCAAAACAATATTTTCATTCAATAAATAAATGGCATATACTGTGTGATAGTTGGTATTTTTAAACACAAAATTACTTTATGTATATGTGGTGCATTTCTATGACAAAGCTAGTTCACTGGGAGTATGTGCCTGTGCGTACAGTTACTATAGTTATACTAACCTTTTTTGAACGTCAAATCTTTACCAAGCACAGAAATAGGGCCCTAGGTTTTACTATCTTATGTAATTAATAATGGAGTATCTTTACTGACTAATTTTATCTATGTGGTTGAACCTGATAAACCTAATAAAAGTAAATCTGAGTGAGTGAACAGGATGTGGGTGCCCCTTAGTTTTTGATATTTCTGAAATGAAGGTTCAGACCAAAGACTTTTACCAAAGACAAAGACCTTTGTAAGAGACATTTTCAATCCACAATAAATTATATTCAAGATTAAGTTTCAGACTCTCTGGGGGCAATCTAATGAACTGTTGAATGTGACTTTTCAAACTCTTAAACACTTCTGACCCTTGGGTGGAAGACGACTGCTCAACCCACTGAGCTATCATGCTATCATGCCACCCCAATGTGTCTTCCATGTAAAACTATACTATAACCGCATGATACTATTATACGATAAGCCAGTGGATTTTTCAGCAGGCCTGGCCTTAAGATGCACATCTATCGATTGTGTGGCTTTGTTGACATATGTGCACCTGGCTGGTCTGCCTGGGCAAATATTTCACTTACACTGCAACAATTAATATCGTCACTCAGTTTCTAAATGATTAAGACATGTAATAAAAAGTTGTAAACATGCCTATGTACCTTGATGAATGTTGTAATGCAAACAATTACCTTCTGTTTCTGATTGTGATGAGAGGGAACAGGACGTAGATTGTAGATCCACATAGCAGTCGTCCTGCCACGTAATACGTTTGCTTCGATCCAGGATAGAGTCATAATGCGCCTTCCTCTCCATTTAGAAAGCTTGATATTTTCTGTCCCTGGATCTGGGACAGAAAACTGGCCAAAACAAGTGACCCACAATGGATTTACGCTGGAAAAACAAGTTTAAGGAAAAATTTAAGATATTGGTTTGCATCTATAATCCAGAAATAACTTTGTGGCAAACTGGGGGTGCAACAGAAACAACACTGACATATTATCCTCTTATTAAATTAAAACAGATGCTTATTTACACATCCTGTAGTTGGAGAAACACTGTAATTTATTTCGAGTGGTGTTTTTATAATATCTAATTTAAACTCTTTTTTACGTTTGTGTTGTGGTAAATTAACCAAAGACAAAAAACTAATCAAAAATAACCACTTGTGTCAGTAGAAGAATTTACTGACTTATTTAAACAAAGTAAAACAAAAAACAAGTATAAAAAGTGTGTTGCAACTTAACTCTGTTGACCCAGAATGATTGTGCTGGTCTACAGTGATGCTGCATTTAGCTCAGACGCTCACAAAACATACTGTGCACTTTTAACTTTTACAACACTATCTGTACTTGATAAAACCAATTCCTTTTTTTGTTGTAGAGAACATTATATTACAGTAATGTGAAATGTGCTACATTATATATTATTTAAATATACAGTAAATACAACTTGTTTTTTTTTCATACGACTGCAAATTTATAAAATTATACGCTTAAAGTATATAAAAAATACATTTTTAATTATGTTTGAGGTTTCAGTGAAACAAACGGGAAATGGCAAATGCTTTCCTGTGTGGCTTTGTACTGATCACGTAACTTTTCACAAAGGAAGCAGATTCGAACACTTATAGCTCACATGTACCCAAGACGGATTGCCTGTTTCTATTAAATTTAAATACAGTCACAATAGTAAGGACTACTTAACATAGTTTGGTTACAAAAAAAAGAAGTGTTTGGGCGAGTGCTAAATGGTCTGTGACTGTGTTAAACAGCAAAATAAGCCTATAAAATGAATAAAGTAATAATCGTTATCAAAAACATCATTCATCAATGCATTAAACTTAAACGCTTGTGCTCTCACTGGTCATTAGATAGATGTAACTACCATTTACATTTTCATTACAATGTTAACAAATGCCAGTTTAACACCATAAAGAACAAGCAGATGAGTAGTAAATTATTCATTAAGATGTAAAAACTATGAGGTGCCCATATATTCTTGAGATTTTTGAGCTTGTGCTTGGCCTCGAGTTTGAGCTGGAGCAGACACAAATTAAATGTCATTCTGTAAAGAAACTTTATACACGGACCTAGTTTTATAGATATAAAGCTAAACATGTAAAATGCTAGTCTGAGAGCACAGTGCTGAGGAAACTCACCATTGACTTGTTCAAGTTGTCTGAGAGGCTCAAAGAAAGGAAAATGCTCCCCACAGCGATGCATTACGTGGTAGTGCCATAATCATCAAAAGCAGATGTCGTAAATGTAAACTTGATCTCTAAGGAGGGAAAGTCTATTTGAAAACTAGCAAACAAAGTGTTGTACGTGTCTCAAATACACTGCAGCCGAAGTCGTGGAGCTTGAGCTTCATGCTGCAGCTTCTTCCTGTCGCTCTAATCTGCCTTCCTGTGTTGTGGTTAGCAGGTTGAAGAGTGAAAAGGAAGAACATTTTTGCTTTGCATTTGTGCACACGGCGTGACACGACACAAGGTTGGAGAGTTAAACCACACATCAGTCTTCTTAGACACACTCACGCTATACAGTCGGCTGTCAAACCACAGATGAGAGGGTGACAGGTTACCAGTGTTAAGGGGTGATTAAAGGAAGCGGAAAGACCTTCGGGTTGCAAATGAATTGGTAAGTAAATATGCAGACAGGTGCCCCACAAACAGACCAAGTGTTTATGGTTAGAAAATTGTATCAAGCAAAGACGTAACAAGGCAATATCACCTTAAGAATAAGTATGAAGATTTAGTAGAGCAATAATACTGCACAGAACACAGAGAAAGGCTCAAATAATTATACGAGCCCAACATGATAACTGAAACAAACAGAGAGCAATAACAGCAGGTCCCAGAAGAGGTTAAAAAACAACAACAGTGAAACTCAATTATAACTCAGTGAAAGTATTTTATTTCTAATCTGCTACACATATCACTGAAGGAAAAAGACACTGAAGTAAGTTTGTAAATCACCTCCCCCCCCCCCAACAGTGATTTCTCTGACATATTGTTTCAGTGTTGATATTGTCTTTGTTCAACCACACATTTATTTTAATTTCTACGATATGAAAAGTTGGGTGTCACTGCCTCGTGTTAAGTGCCAAGTGTTACATCGCTTGTGATCAACATTGTGTAGCTATTTACTTCAATAGTCGGCACATTCTCAGGTCAATATATTATTCAGGGTGTAATCTTAAAGTATAACTTCTTCATCTTGCTTTTTGTTTATAACATATTCCATGAACAATTTTAGTCCACAAAGACACCTGAAAAAAGACTTCCAATAAAAGACATTTTAAGAATATTTCATAACCTAATTTAAATGTGAAAACACATTTGCTCACTTTGACTGCTAGAAATGTACATGTATTACTTTGCTGTGTTTACATGTCTTTTTTCCATAGTCGGACTTTTTGCTTAATCTGACTTTATATGTATTAACTAATATCACCACCATGGTAATACAAACACACCAGTGAATATCTTCACACCTTGGCAGATGATTAAGGCAACAGTGACATTATCAAAAATAGAACATATGCAGTCACACTGTATATGTTTTTCCAATTTCGTGGCATTCGGTCCTGGCAACTAAAGAGTTATTTTGAATAAACCTAGATTTTAAGAATATGTTAAAGGTGAACTCAAACCAACTTAACCATTCAAAAACTTGCCCCTATATCTACAATAATTTAACCTTTTAGATTGATGATAAATGACCCCAATCCACAGAATACTGACATCATATGCATAGTATTTACATTTATGGCTACAGCAGATCAAACAACACACAGGACAGAGGAACAGTAGAATAGACATGTAAAAATAGCAAAATAGCCAAGCAGTCTCATCTCTACAGACTAAATACCCTTTAGTCATGACATTTCTTCAACATTACCAACATGCCTTTTACCTCTTTTTTCCTTAAAATTCAAATCGAAATGTAAACAGTTTGCTTAAAGTAAGCACACAAGAGTGGTTACAGATAATCATTGCAAGTTAGCTAAAGACATTCACATTAAAAAGATGATTAAGCCCTTTGAGTGACTGCTGTCTGAACCAAACTCTATTACAGCAAAAAAAGACTATTTAGGACTCAAGTATTTAAATCCTCCCTTTTTTTCCTTTTCATTTAAAAGTAGCAACCAGCACTGCTCACAGGCAAAGGTTGTTCTCTAAATATGATATATATGCCTGATTTGATGTTTTAGGTGCCAATGGTGTCATGAAATACACACGTCACACCCCGGATGCAACCGCACTGTCACCAATCACGAGTCATTTTCATTAGTGAGCTCCCGAAGATGCAGAGAAGGACACTTGTGGCTGCGTTTCATTTCAAAGTAAACAGACTTGTGCACAGGTCAAACTAACCACTGATTACTCTCTTCTCTTGCTTTCTCTACTGAAGTCTCTCCACTCACACAAGCGCGTCCAGATGCAAAAACAGTGATTCAAAGCCTGGATTATAGATCTGACAGGACCTCCGCATTTTCATTTAGCTCCATGGTGTAATAGTCCAGGGGACGCCTGAGAATAGAGACAACAACATTAACATTCTCCCTCATACCATTAACATGGTCCATTTTACATGGGATTACATCACAAAGTATCTGAGAGTTACTTCACAAATAATGGTCAAAGACAGAAGCATCAGAGCCACAAATGTGCAGGTTTTTAATTTTATGTGTCTAATTAAAGTGTTGGCTATCTTAACAATGATGTGTTGGCTAATGTCTGACTATACTAGAGTGATCTGCAAATTAAATAGTGTTAGCATAAAGACCGTAAAACTATAGACACGGGAAGCCTGGATTAGTCCCAGTGTGAAAAAAGCTTTGTACAACCATTAGCATTACCAGCACTTAGGTTAATTACTTCTAGGAAATGCTGCTGAAATAAAATACTGTTGTCAGGGTATAAAGAGGTAGTTATAATAATCTTGGACCAGTGCGCACACCCAGCACAGAAGACTGAGACAAAAAGAACAACGCAAATAACAAAAGTCCTCACCTCCTCCTGTAGAAATATGTGAACAAAGCAGCTCCTAGTCCCAGCAGAAGGAGCACTGCAACTATCAGGCCTATCTGTAGTCCCAGGGTTAATACTAGGAGAGAGAAAATAAATAGGGTTAAGCACAACCAGCAACAGAGTGTGTATCTTTCTATATCCATACAGTAAATGTGGTGTATTACGTTAATACAGGAAATTTCTTCTTTGAGAAATTACATTTAACAGAAGAGCAACTGGGGTATCTGCTTACAGTGGCGCCAAATACATGTGTTATTTTAAAGATATGTACTTTACTGTAATTTCAGGTCATTTCTGGAGGAGATTCAGAACATAACAATTTTAAATGGCTCGTTGGAATCCTTAATACAAAAGTCTAATTTATGTTGCTGTAAGTTTTTCTTTCACTCCATTGAACATTTTTATTTACCTGCTTGTCAGGGGCGAGATTTCTCCTGACATAGGACAGCTTTAAATTTTTAGTTATGATTATAAAAAATAATGATAGTTCAGTTCAGTTCTTGTCCACTTTCTTATTGTAAAGCGTGCAGACTACAACAACAAGAGATTTCAGATTTCTGAGATAGAGTTGGTGGGTGATAAATGAGCTGCTATTCTTATGTGGGTGGTGGGAAAACAGAGGTGATGGTTCCACAGTTCTAAACTGCAACACAAGATCACATACAACACAAGCTGCAAAACAAGACCACATACATCAGTCTCGGTTTCAGAACCAGTACATGCTCAGTGATTACCTGTGCCGGTGTTGACTTCACACGGGTTCCCGTGTGACGTCTGGATGATGAGGGCCTTCTGATGGTCTGACAGAGCGTGGATGTTCGCCGACACTCGCAGCCACCCGGACACACAGGAAAAGTGGGCTCCTTAAACACAACATTATTATACATGACAGGTTTGACCACATGTTTTAGACTCATGCAACATGAACCCCGCTCCTTATCCCCACTTTACTACGACTGTATGGTAACAGCACCCTACACTACACAATCAATGTGATGATAAATGTGCCCAACCTCTTATATTCAAGGCAGAGATGCCACATTGACACCTCTGCTCCAGGTAGTGCGCCGCCTCAACAACCCTCTTTCCCCGCATCAGAGTACTGCAATCTGCAAAAAAACACACACGGGTTGGCCATAAATGTTACCTGTATTATGACCATTACATGTACGTTACAAAAAGTGGGCCATGATCAAACCATGGACACTGTATCAATATGATAAACCAGGGCTTAACCGTTAAGCACCAGCATGCACATCATTTCTATATCTTCTAGTTGAGTTTGTAACATAGCAGTGATAGCCTCTCCTTAGACACATTTTCCACTCACTTGCTGACTGTTCCTGCCAGTCATTGGAAAGGGGTCTGAGGCAAAGATCAATGTCACTTGAGTAGCTGGAGCTTGGACAGATATTTCTGCGGTCAGGTGTTGGAATGGAGCTCGTCCAAGACAAGGGGCTCCTTGCCTCACAGCATAAGCACCTGCTGAGCGAGACAGGGCCGCCTGGCACTGACCTGCGCGCACAACAACAAATGTATGAATACACATGCAGTATGTGGTACAATGAAATGCTTTAAGGCAATACTGTAATTTGCATTTGCAAATTGTCCATAGCAGTAAGCATTTGTCAGGTCTGGAAGTAGCTGTAATTACATTAAAATATTTTGCCACTGAAAAATATCTAAACTGACATAAAAAACACATGATTTGGAGCATGCACATGTCTCTCTTTAACAACTTTTTGCATGTTCACATGAATGACATGAGAGCTGTTTTGTGAACTGAAGTGATTCAGATTCAGATGATTATATCCCTAATTTGGTCCATCATTCATCAGTACTTTTAGAGTGCAAATCTGTGAAAGTTGTCAGGGTGTTTACCTCACAACTGGAATAACTTGTCTCCCTCTGGTGGTGGACAGAGAGGAGAGAAGCTGCTGACTTTCGCTGAACACCAGTACATCTCTGAGACTTGAGTTGGTCAGTGCAGTTCCAGCTCGGCAGACACTGAAGAGGTCATAGCACAAAACCACTGCTCCTCGTGCTGGCACTGAGCTGCTGTCCAAAAAAGTCTGATCTATGCAGGTGATGGAAGAGGTGATAGAGTGTAGTGAGGGGATGTGAAGGGGAAAAAGAAGTGTGTGAGGTAGGTTAGCCTGAGCGGTGATAGGTAAGAGGCAGACTCAGAGAAGTTCCACAGGTTTCCCAAAGAAAA
>JAUMTR010000011.1:5832034-5873574 GCA_032270685.1 Microctenopoma stevenorrisi
ATACTTTAGATTAAACAATTAACATTACGATGAAAACTGGGGACAAATGTGGTGAGCTCTCACCCACTTTGTCACAAAGTGAAATAGGAAAAAAGCACGAAAGAGACATTGTAATTAAGAAGCAGATAGGAAAGCTTGTTCCTTTCATAACAGAAGTTCATTGAGGGTTTTCCTCAGCCCTCACCTGCACCAGTGATATTTCCAACAACGTAATATCCATCGTTGTCCGTGTACCCAGTCATAGGAAGGACAATAACTGCCCAGCTGCGCTCCTGGTCAAACACAGTGAGCACCAGGCCCTCCAGTTTTGTCATGGGGGGCCCCCGCAGCTCCACAAAGGCCCTCTGCTTGCTGTGATTGGTCCAGTAGCTACTGGACACCTCACTGATGACCACGCCCTCGGGGGCTGGAGGTGGGCGCGGACACATGTTCTCCCTTAAAGGTGTGGGTGGGGCCACCTGATATAATACAGGCAAATTAGATCTAATAATCTAATACAGTATTTAAAATATTGCTAACCTAAAAATAGCTTTTGTCTTATATGTCTGCCATAGTGATGTGCTTCTTTGTAACAGTTAACCTAACCTAACAACACACACTAATTTATGGTTTAATAACACCTTATTTTTTGTACTCACTGAAAAAGCAGACAGGTCACTGGGATACAGGCCTCTACAGCGGCTCAGAGCCTCATCACCAGGCAGAACCTCTGGATCCTCCAGCAGAGGCAGCTGTCCTGGAGTCAGAGCTTTACTCAGCTCTTTTGCCTCCTTATCAGATCCTCTCTGCCGGTACACAACTGCATCCAGAAGGCCTTTAGTAGGAATCCCCCTTTGTGCAGCTGATGGTGGGCCAAAGGGGCTGCGGTAGAGAGCAACAGCATCTGGTCCGTTCTGGATGGTGTTGGGAGGCAGCCGAAGCGATGGAGCTGGCACCAACCTGTCGCTTCCCAGCAAAAAGTAACCCTTAGAAGTGGTAAAGTGCCCACTAAGGCTGATCTCTCTATAGGGTCTGTTGTTGTGTGCACTGAAAAGCAGAATCCAGATGCCCTGTAGTGAGACTCGGCGACCTGATGGGTGCCACAGCTCGATGTACTCGCCGTCCTCAGCCGCAGTAGGAGAATCAGTATTGAGCTCATTGATCAGGAAGTCATTATTCCCCCATGGTGGGAGATGAGGTGGTGAATCTGTAACTCCTGGAATCACTAAAGCATAGAGACATTTCTTAGTTAGTCATGGCTTTTTTCTTGGCTGGACACAGTGACATCCTGGAGTCTGGTTGTCTGGCAACATCTTCCTTAGGAGTTAAAAGTTTAATACTACAAAGGCCCGTGTAACCACCCATCATCTAACCTTGCTTATCATGCTCTACTGTGCATCCAAACTTTTGGTCAAACCTGTCTTACCTGGGTGTAACCAGGACAAGGCTGGCAACTCAAGCTACAAAGATAACGATGAGAGTCAGAACTGACACAGCCATCCTACTCAGAGGCTCACATTGTACTTAAGCACCTATTTCCTATCATTAAGCTTACTTGCAGATTACTCTTTGAAATAACACAATATGCAACACTTAGCCATGTTACAAACACAAACTTAAATGTATTTTATAGGGTTTATGATAGCACATAAACGTCAGCCCCCTGTACTCTTATACCCCTAAATAAAATCCAGTGCAACCAACCAACCAAGTGTTGTGAGGGCCTCAGAGGTTTGTTAGAGAACAGTAGTTGTTGTGACAATCGAACAATGACTTAGCTGCTGGGGGAGGTGGCAGGGTTCTCTCCGACTCGCTATATCCAAAGCACGCCTGTCTTTCTACGTCATTTATAACAACCAACATTTACGTCTCATGCATTTAACAGTAAGCTGGCTCGAAACAACGCTGTGGATCACAAAGGATGCGGAGAATCACAATAACGCATTAAATTTTCACCATAATACGGTCAACAAAAAATAGCGCACCACACTCCCCATATTGTTCAACAAAGAAAGACCCCAAACAAGTGCAGGTGATCTTAATTACTACTGCTGCCCAACCCACATGGCACACACACCCACACCTGCCAGTGATAAACAATAGGTGACCAACCCAACACACCTTCCTGGCTCCTACAGTAGTGAACAAACAACATCATGAGAACAGTCGTAGAGAAGTTCAAAGCAGGGTTAGGTTATAAAAAAAAAATCCCAAGCTTTGTGAGATGTCCAAAGCTTGTACGCTACTTTGTTTTGTGGTCTATCACACAAAATCCACACAAAAGAACATCTGGGTTTGTGGGTATAACATGGCACATTTGGGAAAACTTCAAGGGATATAAATACCGTAATTTCCGCACTATAAGGCGCACCAGATAAATTAGGGGGAAACGACAGATTGGTCCATATATACGCCACAGCCTACTATAAGCCGCAAAGATCCTGTTAGGAGGGGATTGTCGGTACAGACAGAGATGACTATTTGGAAACGCAAAGCGTCCCATTTATTAACATTTGAGACACACAATAAATCTTTCAATTAATCATTCACAATTTTGACATGATGAACAGCATTCAATCAGTGCGGAAATAACACTAGAGTGTGCTCCCAGAATGCATCCTGCAGTCATAGTCCTGTAGTAGCGCAGTATAACAAAAAACAAAGCTTACAGCACTTGACGAGGCAATAACGCTAAAATAAGGCTAAATTTAATTTGTGCTTGTCTGACAGTAAAGGTGCAGTAACACGGCTGCTAACAAAATATTCAGCATCTTTTCTGTCAACTCGGGCCTTTCAGTTTTTGGGATTTCACAGTTGATTCCTTTGACTTTTATCTGTTGTTTCTCTCAGTAGCAGTTCATTTTTGAAGCAGAGTCCACCACCTACTCTCAGTTCCTTAGTTTGCAACACTTTTTAGTTTCAGTGATCAAATTTTGTTCCCTTCCTTCGCAAGCGGATGATGAGCTAAGAACCTCCTGAGGTCAGCATACTCTCTGTGGATGTTTGAGCTAAAAAAAACTGTTTTAAGTTTTGTTTTTGTTTTTTCTAAAACGAAAAGTAAACTAAAATCTGTGATTTTCAAGGCATCAAATTAAAGCTGGATATAAGACTCCAACTGCTTAACAGTCTGTGGTCACCGTTTCCCTCTTCTTTTCAATAGGAGACAGATCTGGACTACAGTCAATCACATACAATATGTTAAGTCATGCTGTTGTTTGCCATGATGGCAGCATGCCTCTCCTTTAAACATCACTCTACACATTAGAAATCTAGTATGAGCTGCTAGTACAGTGAAAAGTACTTTCCAACTCCTACAAACAGTATGATTCAGATTCAGATTTTATTTGTCACATGCACAGTCCTACACAGTACAACATGCAGTGAACTGCAGTGATCATATTTTGATGGTTGTCTTTATCAAAACACACTGTGGTGGTTTAATAATGTATTACATGATTCATAATTATTTGTTTACCAACTGTATGAACCACATTTGGCATCAAAGATCTTTAACAAATTCCTTCGTCCGCTGTGGGTCAGACTGGCACAATGTACAGAAGGTACATGCTGCTCAAAACTGCTTCAACTCAGACATGTTTTTCTGGGTGTCTGGTGCGAACGTCTCTGTGAGCTTATTCCACAAGATCTTGATTGGCTTTCACTCTCAATGACCTGGACTCTCAACGATTTGAGACACTTTTTGACTCCAGTTATTTTTTGATGATAAATTGTTCTTCAAACCTACACTGTAACTGTTTGAATTATGCGCTGATATGAACAAGATGATTTTAAAGTACTTTTTAGATTCTTCAGCGTAACAGAATCTCAGAAGCTGAGATTAGACAACTGATCTTGACAAATAAATCATAAAATCAAGAATCACAAAACAAAATGTTACACTCACCAATACTGTGAGGGCAGATCTTTGGCCAGGGGCACTGATTGGGCTGTTCAGGAGTTTGTGGGGCTTCCCAGAAAACGCCAGGATCTCTGGTCCAGGTGGCTACACCACAGCGACTGAGGTAGAAGCCTCCCTCTCTCAAACTGATAAAATAACCATTAAGAAAAAAACATTACAAACTGACCCCGATTGAAAAGCTATAATTACACAATTAATCTGTGTTTCTGAGACATCTGACATGACTTTATGCAAAAGTCACATTCCTATCATTCTTACAGCTGGACTGCAAAATTTCCATTGCAACTCGAATGTGATATTATACTATTTTAATGCAATTCTTAAAACTAAGCCCAATAAAAAAGAAAATAAAAAAAAAATCACACATCCATGTAAGAAAAATGAACCAAAATTAATTAGCAGTAGTGTGCATGGCAGATTTGCAAGGAGGTAGATATGTAGATGAACCAGAAGGGTACTGGCTTATCCACATTACTTATTTAGATCAACCACATGGTCAAAACATTAGCAACACCTCTTAATATAATTATTAGTATACACTCCAATATGATCCCACCACCTACTATGTCCTAAATAATGAATGTCACGTGTCTGACAGTTTCAGCAGGAACTGTGTAAAAATAATGTTCAAGTCAGACTTCAGGGTTAAGTTTAAAATCTATGAAGCCAGCTTTGCGCCATCGTGAGCATATAACCATCTTAAAGCACCATTGCATTTAGGCACACCCTCACAGAGAATTCTTATTGCTGGTAATGTTTTAATAAGAGACTTGTTATTAATGTCACCATTCAAATCTAAGATATGTATGTACAGTGTGCCTTAGGGTCTATTGCTGTGACTATTGCTCTACTGGGATGACACACACACCAAACTAGAAAAATGTGGCATAGCAAAGAGGAACAATGGTCATGAGCAATCACGTTCCCCACCAAGTGAAATAGGTGTGAAGTTTAAGTGCGTAAGCGTTTCACAATACTGAACAGTAGAAACATTTCCACACACTCGACACTTCACACCAAAAACACATCATAGTTTTATAAAACTATAACAGATTCCTGCCTGTTGGTAAGTTGGTAGGGATGTCTGCCAGGAATGAGGGTCTCTGTGAGGTTGGCACTAGGCTTGCTTCCAGGGCCAGCAAACACGAACGCATCTAAAGGTTGTATCTCGCTTAGGGGAGATCCCACAGGGAAATCTGTAGCTCTGCCTCTGTAGATGGCCACCGCCCCAGACTCATCTCCTGAAATCATGAGGGAAACATCAATTCTGTAATACTGTACAACAAAAGCGAGTAAATGACTAGAATCTAGCCAAAATAGATTTCTTCATGCAACAAATAGGTGAAATAATGTGATCCATATAAACCTGAAGTGAGTGAGCATCAGAACAAAATGATGATCCAACTCACAGCACACTAACCTTTCATGTAGTTTTTCTCTATGGTCATGGAGATCAACCCATTCCTGGAGGTGTCCACATTCACATCCACACTCACACTCACTCTGTCTGTTCTCCCATCCAGTACTACCAGCACCAGAGGACCTGCAGCCGAAGCATCGGTAAGCTCCACAAAGCCATCAACCTGCCCTCCTCCCAGCTTTAGCTCAGTAATGACCGGACTGGTAGCCAGGGCTGCAGGTGGAGTGCAGTTGTTCCGCTGACCAGGGGAGGGTGAGGACACCTGAAAGCCCCAGCGATCTTCAGACAGCAAACACCTTTCAATAGACTCATCCCCCTCCAGCGCCGCATCGTCCTCAACAAAAGCTAGCTCTCCTGGTGTCAGAGTTTCGGCGAGGAAGTCTGCGGACCCAATGCGGCGAGTTGTGTACACGGCGGCATCCACCAGCCCGACAGCTGTGAGGTTCATCTTCTCACTATAGCGAGCGGAAGATGTGTTGTAGAGGACAACAGCATCTGGGCCGTTCTGTACTGTGTTTGGAGGAAGTAGGATGGCTGGTTTTGGCACCATGTCCACTGAGCCCACCAGGAAGAACCCTCTGTCATCTGTGCTGTGGCCCTTAAGGTCCAAAACCTTGTAGGCTACATTACCGTTTCCATTATAAAACACTAGAGTGTAGCCGTCCAGGGAAGCCCGTTTTCCACTGGTGTGATACAGCTCTACAAACTCTGTGGTGTCCAGCCGTGGATTGTCGGCGTTGACTTCGCTGATGATGAGGCACGGGTCAGCAGTGACCCCCACCACCACCAGCCAGAGCCAAGCCACACAGGCCAAACTCACCACCATGATTTTCAATGTCTCTGCAATGCCCAAGCAAGAAGGAGGACAAAAAAATACAGCATCACCACCTGTTTCACGTCCATAGCAAGACCTGTGAGGCCTGCAACAATCAAACAGCTTAAAAATTTGATTTTTATTTATTTATTTATATCTTTGGCCTTTGCACCATTGGTGAGACTGAACTTCTAAAGATGTCTCCTCTATCTTCATGGCATCACTTACGGCTCCGTCACATTTTAAACATCTTTTAACACTTTATACATCAATCTGTTTCAATTACTTGTCATTTGCATTTAATTTGTGAAAAATACTAATAATCAGAGTAATAAAAACACATACCAACGATCTAAAGAAACAAAAACTACTGTACACTCTTGAAAATAACCGCACATAAGCAATGACTGCTCGTGTTTGCCCTCATAAAAAGAGAAACCCCACAATCTGATGAATGACTCTTCTATGAGAGGTTTTTTTTTGTTCATGGTGGCGCTGGGATCGCACGTCTTCTGCATGAGTCATGAAATATTGCGAAATCGACTGTCAAGCAGATGGAAAGTTTGCATGAAAACGCTGCGTATTAATGGGATTAAATGGCCGGATAATGTGAAATAAATCTGAATTGTGTCACTTCTCGGGATTAAGTTGAACACCCGAAGCAGACTGCTGATCCTCTTTAATCCCTAAACCACTCCAAATCTTCCCATTTTATAGAAACGCGTCTTAAATGAGCCGCTTTAGTTTGCGCGACAGTTTTTATTTCTGGGATGAAGAAGGAGCATTATCTCCCATCTCACCACACTTATTCCAGTCACGGCCAGGCTGCTATGCATGCATCTTCTAAAAAAACAAGAAACCCTGTCAATCTGAATTTGAGCAGAGCCACACACGGTCCCGAAGAAGACGTCGCGACCTACCGTGTCTCCGGGCTCCTCGTCGGCCAGGTGTCCTCTGCGGCACCGCGCGAACCTCTCCGCTGAATGTAAAGTCGTCCCCCGTCGGAAACAACGTTGCTAAAGTTTGTTTTCTGCCCCTCCGCCGCTCCCTTCATTCACAAAGCAGCACTTTCTCCCCCCGGACTGTGGGCGGTCAGACTGACTGAGGGGGAGGATGTCTGCCAGGGAAGCTCCTCTTTTTTTTTCTCCGGGCTCCATTCAGCCCTCCACAGCTGAAGATAAAACAGCAGTAATGCTGGGAGGAACAAAAGGCGGGTAACTGTAGTCCTGTGCTCTTTATGGCCACTACACAAACGTACCTGTGGGATTGCATGTTTTTGGACTAAATAATAGTCAACTCTGGCCTTGAGCTCCTTCTAAGAAGCTGTGTAGGACCTGAAGTGGGCCCCTGACCCCACTTTGTGAAATAAGAGAGAAGGGGGTTCCTCAGGCAATTTGTAGTATTGTAGTAGCTTTTTTTTTTGAGTGATCAAAATACACAAAAGCACAACTTCTCAGCTTGGCTAGTATGTGGGAGTGGGACCTATGTGCTTTTTAAACCTATTTTTATGTTCTGTGTCTCAAATAAATTATATTATTTTTATATAGGGTTCAATAGCGCAGAAAGTCAAGCAATCAGTGTGACTCAGCAGCATTTGTTTAAAGAGGAACATAGTTGGAACATAGTTTTGAATACATTTTATGCATCACTTAAGAATTTCAAGACTGCGAACCAAACGTTTAAACATGTTTTGACATCGAAACAAGCCTATGATTGACTATCTTTAAGTGAAATCCTTTTGTCTGTGCAGAAAAAGTCAGCCACACGGCCACGGTTTTGTCTCTTGTCCAGTTCGCTGTAATAGTTTGGCAGGAAATCCATAAAAGAAGAAGAAGAAGAAGAGTTATACAGTATTTACCCGTGGTCCACGTGATACGACTCTTTAGAACAGTACCCAGCGCAAATATCATTAGGTCTTGAGAAACGTAATTTCCAAAAGAAATTCCCTCCACAGTTCACTACTAATTCCTTTATGACACCTTGCACATATGTCTCCACATCATCCTCGGTTAGAACATTTAATTCAGTTTTTCTTAATGTTCAATGTATTTTGTGAGTCACCTTTTGTAAATTGTATTTTAAAAAAAGACTATTTCTGACTTTTACTATAATATTTTATTTAACAATAATATTCAAATCATTGGATGCATTGAGGCTGGTGTTAGTAAGTGGGAGGCAGTAGTTAGTTTGGCCTCCTAGCGCCACTAGATGGCCCTATTATCATGGAAGTGTGTTTGATTTGACCTCTGCAGGCTGTGGGCTGAATTAAACTGTCAGTAGGGAACATAAACAGAAATGTCTGTAATAAGTGAGGTTCCGTGAGGTGAAACAATTTAAAGGTGATTCTGATTCAAATGTGATTTTCTCTTATACTCAGGTGTGTGCTGCTTGCTGATGAAGCAGGGTTTATTCTGACACGAAGGTCAGTTCAAATGTTAATGACGTTCATGTTTTGTTTACGGTGTGCGGCTGGTTTGGTGCGAGTCGGTTTTTGAACATTTCAATTGAATTTCTGTCAAAGCGCCGCTCCACTTCCAGGAGTCAACACCCCCTTCACAAGGTACATTAATTTATTTGACTTGTTATTTTGATGACTCACTGCTTAGTTGTCCTTGCATCTGATTCATCACTGGTAACTGCTTGTGGCAGAAAATACATTTCCCCTTATTTTATATAAATATGTCATGGTCAGTGTAAAAAGGAGAATGAAATTAATTTCCTTGATGATTTAGTGTAGGCTTGTCTCTCCACCAGAATCATTACAAAGTCAATTGGAGTTTCACTTAACTCTTAGAGGCAACCGAGAAGAAGGTGAACTCAACCTCAGCTGACAGACTATTAATCAACACTGAGATAGTTTTATTATGCCAATTTTGTGCAATACATCAAATAAAGTGAGTTTTGTCAAGTTTCTCTTCATATGAATTATTGAGTCTCACGCTAATTGGTTACTTAGGAATTCCTCTGCTGATTCTGACTCTGTTTTCAGACACTGAGCTTGTTTTCTTTTTACCGTATCATTCATCAGGAAAAGACAAAGCTACTTACAGCGCTCCAAACTTGCATGGCACGAGTGCGGAAATGCATACAGCTCAGCATTATGCAGCCGGATGCACATTTTATCTCAAACTAATGTGCTGTCATGTCACTTGTTTGATCATAGTGAAGAGTGTGACAGCGATTTGGCGTGAGTGTTGAGTCATTTCGTTGGAAGTGAAAGCAGCCAGCATCATTGCTGAGTCAATCATCAGGAGCGATGGTAGCAGGCTTGGGAGGATATTTTCATCCTTTGGGAGTGAGGGGCCAATTTCTAGACAGATCAAATACCAGAGCGGAGACAGTGCAAATAGAACCACAGAACATCCTGCATCAGACTCCACATGGCAGACCAGCTCCAGCACACTACTACAGTCGTATAGGTGACAGTGCTGCAATTAGAATAGTAGAAAAAAATCCACTCTTGAAGTTCTGCTTGTGTGCAAACTGATTAACCTGAGGGAAATTTATAATACATGTAACGGCTTGTTGCTATAATAAAACAGCGTGACTTTCATGTTTGAACATAGATGAGATAAATAGATGAAATAAATAAATTTACTTCACGCCTCGGGGAAAGTTTCACAACCTTGATCTTTTCACCAGATAAATGCAAAGTGGTTGAGTAATGAATCATTTTAATATTAAAGCAAAGTGTTTTTTTTCTCTTTAAAGCAGAAGACTATTAAATATATTACATTTTTTGACTTAGCAGCACAGATAAAGCACTCCTAATTTAGTGTGCAGTGATGCTATGTGGGCTATTATCTACTGAACAAAGAGACATGACTGAGCATTTAACCCCGCGTGCTGATGCATATTATAAATTTCTTCATGACCCTATTTTTTGTTTTTGATTGAGTGGGATGTTCTTTATCTCTACATAATACATAACATTACTCCAGTTTTGTTTCTCTTCTGTTAGGTGGAGGCTTCGGTGATTAATTGCACATTTGCATCATTGCACTTTAAAGTTTTGCTATAATCAATACTTGTTTTTTTTCCCAACTCAACCAAGAATTGTTTTGCAACTGTTTATTTTTTTGTTTGGACGTGGACAGAAAAAGGCCATAATATGAAAAATATGCACTTTTGTTAGCCTTTTCATTAAATAAAACTCAAAAACTGCCTGACCTTGACAGTTTTGTGTGCGATTTGTCTTTGATTCAGTAAACCAATGATTGTATAGTTGTTTGTATTAATCATCCAGAAAATGTAATGCCATGTCTCACATCAAAAGTTGCTCAGTATGCTGCCTCGGCAGACAGAAGAAGTGGGACACTGTGAGGACAAAGCAGGTTTGTGTGCGGGGCAATGCAGTGGAAAGGGAGCCGACGTTAGCTGTGATTGTACACTACAGTTCTACAGGCATATTTACAATGAACTCTATGATCAGAAAGGGCAGAAATACAACACCTACATGTGACCATGCATACGTATGCACGGTCTAACCAGGATGTGAGTGCAGGGATTGACATTGATGAATAATGTGGGTCTGTTTCATCTCCTTCTTTCCCTTCCTCTCTGTCATGCAGGCACAGAGGAAGCTTTCTAACACCCAAAGAAGCTCATCCACATTCAGCATGCATTACCAGCTCACAGCCTCCAATCACGTGCACTTACCATATAGAGTGCAAGCCTGTGCATGTGTGGACGATGTGTGTGTCTAATGAGAAGGACAGGGAGAGACAGGCAGGGAGAACCCCTTTATGCAGCCCATGAATTGCTGAGGTCATGTACAGGAGTTTGTGAATCAATCCAAGACGTGCACCATGTGTGAGGCAGAGACCAGGGCAGCGTGCAGGATTTCTTTTTCTGCAGAACATTTAACATGTATGTTAATGGAATAGAATCAAAGGTATCATCATTCTGATTCTGGTAACCAGATGTGTGTTGGATAATTAATCTAAAGTGATGCTTCATGTCCCCCGCCGTCACCAGCTGAGTCTCACAGGCTCAGTCTGAGCTTGTTTTGAGCGCGCTGACGTTCACAGGCCAATATTTACATAGAATGGGAATGATGCGACAGGAGGTACGAGAGCAGGAGCTTGGTCACCAGTCAATTTCTCCAAGATTGCAGTCATGTTTAATACCTAGTTTCCATGGCAACCAGCGGATGTGGCACACCTGACCTACATATGTGCTATATGTACACAAACACGGGCTGGCCATCTGTTACCGTCACTTTGTACGGCAGCTCGCGGAGACTTTGAGTGACTGTTGAATGAGTCTATCAGATATTGTGAGAACAAACAGAGGAGGCAGGAGCCGCTTTCACAATTTTTGAGAAGCTTTCAATGAGTTGTGTCAACAAAGACTGCATGTCACACTGAGACAAGCAGCCATCCTGTGTTTACAGCAGGCACTGTATTCTCGTAAATGAGTTGAGTTGATATATAATAGCTGCAGTGTAATGAAAGCGAGAAACATTTTCAATTAAATTATTTCCTTTGTTTGTTTTAGCGTATTTTGCTCTTCCTTCTTGTATCGCATAGCATAGTTTTATTACAGTATATTCTATTATTTAAACTGGCAGAATGACCGATTTGTCACTCTCCAGGAAGCAGAAACAAGCTGTGAACATAACACTGACTTACAATTACCCAGCAGTCACAGACAGAGAGGCTGGGTCTCCTCCCAAATTAGTTAAATGTGCCCCTCTCAGCATTAACTTACTACTAGGACTGTGATGCATGTACGGATGTTGTAATTCACTAACTACTTCACTGATTAGGTTTCTTAGCAGAGAAATTATTGCAACAGACTATTTGCAAATGTTTGCATTGCATTTTAAATAGTTACAAAAAAAGGGAAATCATTTGGAGTTTTTAACCTCTTATCAATTCACACCAACAAAGAACGATGTGATATTGGTACAGACAATTGCATTAATAAATAAATAGATAACTTGTAATTGTAGTATTAGAAAAAGATTTGCTCCGTAATCACACACTGCCATCAGCTCTCGGCACCTCTCTGTTACCCATTAGACTAACATGCGAGCTAACAGCTGGCTCGTGCCTATATTTACACATCCTACAAACACAGACATCATTACCATTGTATGTCTGGTCACTCGATGAATGTAAGCTCAATATTTACTCTCCTCTTAGCTCTGCAGGTAGTGCACAAAGGGCTGTAAGAGCTGTTTCACAAATAAATATTTGAGCGTGAACCAGAACAGTAACGTTACAGGCCAGGAAACCAAAGATGCTTTACCTCTCTGTAGAGCTGAGAGGGAATAAAGAGTTGGGTGATAATTGTGAATTCATCACATTGAGCATCCCCATACACCAGTAGTCATGTGATTCATTGTTAGTGTAAAATATTGGTCATATCTGCTTTATGTTTTTCTTTGGTTGAACCACACATTCCTTGTGGACCTCCTCGCTCTACATGTGCAATTTGGCAGTTGGGAGATGAGTAGGCGTCTCTTTATATTCAGGAAAATAAAGTCAAAAGGTCGGAAAACATAGAAACATGCAGCCAAAGTACATGCCCTGAACAAGTTGTGGATCTTCTTGTTTGGCCCTTTTACTTTTTACTTCCTTTTTTAAAGATCTCTCTCTATCTCATGGGCGCACTGTAATCCAAAATAGCTGTTATTTCTCCTCTTCATCTTGCTCTTTTCCACTCCCCTCTTCTCCCCTCCACATTCCATCGATTGTGCCTAGACAGGGCAGGGGACAGTGTTCCCCTGTGGGGCATTCTGGGTAATAAATCTAATTCCTGTCTACACGTGGAGGCTCATGGGAAGGTTCTGGCCCACTTTTCACCCAGACAAATATAACCACAAAATGGAGAAAAGTGGGCCGAAGAAGGAGCATGCAGCTAAACTGTATAGTTCTTTGAATTTGAAGTTGATTGAAAACTGAAAACTGCATGAAAATACAGAACTCAGCTCACATATATTAGCAGATTTTGCACAAACAAAAAGTAATAATCATGTCATCTCATAGGTTTGTGAGAAAAAAAAACTAAAAGTGCAAAGTGTATAGCTCTGATAGAACAGAGTAGAGATGAAAGTGCACTTTGGGATCGTAAAGGGAAACGGCCTTGTCAGATTTACTTGTATAAAAGCAGGATGCTACAGAGCACCAGCTGCCCGAAACAAGGGGAACATGCATCCTTCTTCTACAGTAGCTTTCTCAGAATTACCTGCGATGCACATATGCACTATGTGGAGACTGCTTTTTGTTTACAGAGGGCAAATCCCCAAAATCACGGCAAAGACAAGAAAGAGTAAAAAATAAGAGCCATAACAGTTCAGTTACTTGGGTGGGTGGTATGTTATTTATCCTGTGAGTTCAACTCACAAAGACAATTCAACTTCCCTATTCTAGCGCTTTAGACATCAGGATGAAGTTGAAAGATCTACATTAAAAACTACTTTGCACAGTTAGCCTGAGAAACATTAAATGAGTATCACTGTGGATCTGGGCCATAGCTGCACATTTCACCTTCACATCTCTTCTTACAGGACCTGGTTTCATATCTTGTGTTTTCAGCTCCATGTTGAGTCTTTTTTTAGAGTCTGAAGAGTGAGTTTACTAATGATTTCCAGAAAGCATGTGAAACGCTGTGTTACAGAAGCGCATTCTAGACGGAGATTCCTTCCATGTCACTTTTGAAAGATAAGCTTTGCGTGTATATTACATGTTTTTATTTTAGACACAGTTCGTTTCCTCACAGCTGACCACAGTAGGCTGTTTCTGCTGGCACCAAGTACACAGTGCTGTGCGTGCTAATACACTATGTATGAGGAGCTACCACAATTAGCACAGAAAGCCTTGTCTTTCTCCCTGAAGTGCCTTTTTTTCACCCTTTCATCTCTCCTTTTCCTTTATGAGTGAGCTATTTTTGACTGTGTCACTGATGGAAAAAACAAAACAAATGAAGACCCCCTTCCCTTTGTGTTTTCACCCTGAGCTGAAGGCGAGTTGGTTGACCTGGCACCTGGGATAATCACATTGGAATGTCTACTTTCATTTAGTAGTATTTCCTCCATGCCCAGTCACATTGTGTTCCCCACAGTTGTTTTACAGTCCAATCAATAGACAGCATCAGACTACATTTCTGCTTGCATAAACAGACTTTTTGGAGATAAACAAACTAAAATTCAAAAATTCTACTCACAATCTTCATGCACATAAACACATAGATACTCCCCAGCTGCTATGAAGATAATATAAAGTCCTTTTTTTGTTGTTGTGCCAATTGATGTAGAAAAATCCTGAGGACCCTTTTTACCTACTGACAGAATTACTTTTTGAATGTGAAGGAGAAGTTTTTGTTACAAACCATGCACGAACATGCAGTTTCTTTATATGCACTGTGAAAAACTGCGCATAATGCAGTTGTGATTCACATGGAATAAAAAAATGCAAAGCTGCTTTCTATTTCAGAAGAAAAAATGTCAGTCACCTTAACGACAAAGTATTTTTTTACATGGAAATCTGAAGGTTATGCCTCTATTTCTCCAGCTAGACTTTTGCCCCAGGCTTTGGGTCGACAGCAGAAATGAATCAATTGTTAAGTCTAACTCGACCGCTCTGATGACAGGAGTCCTGATTGGTCACCAACCTGGGAATATGGTTCACAGCTGCAGCCAGGATTGGCCGCCGCCGGCTGTGCTGAAAATGATCACAGCAGATTTAAGAAAGTTAAAGGGTGCTTTTTCATGAACAGAGCCCAATCTACGCTCTGTGTTCCCATTCAGCAAGGTCACAGGCTCATAAGCCTCCTCGTTTACACATATGCATATTCAATCACTGCTGCCTAATGAGTTTTACAAATTTAATCATGTAGAAGGTTGTTTAGTTCACCACCGGGTCCTCAGAGCCCTCAGAGTCTGAGGATACCCAGGACTCATTTCTCTTTTTTGTACAACATGAGTATTCTTGATTATCATATGTATTAGAGAGTCGTGTGTCTGTATATGTTGTCATTAATCTCATGAGCACACAAACTATTTCTCAAAAGGAAATAAACAATGTTGTTGTCATTACTTGAATTACATTCATTGAATGGCTTTGTTTTGTTAAACAAATCCGTCACACCCCAGCCCATTCTAAGCTGTCTTGCTGCATGGTGGTGCTCTTTATTTATTTAGGCGTTTGCCCTTCTCTGCAGAAGTGTTTATGTGCATGAGTTTGTGCATGTGTGTATTTTAATAAACAAATTTGTTAAAAATAAATAAATATTTTGTGGCATCTCTCTTTGATTTTCTCATTTTCCTGCACTGAATCACGTGCATTTATTCTTGGACATTGAAACTTTCCAAACCCACATCCATGCGGTACTGGGTTGCCATGGCAACTACGCGATCAGAGCCACCCAGGTGTCCTTTTCCCCAGCTATGTTAGTTCAGATCCCAAATATTCACAGTCGGCCAGGAAGTGTAGATGTGGATGCAGAAGGGCACCGCAGTGACGAGACGTTTGCCCTGTTGGTGTGGAGATCGAGTCAGCAACCTTCTAGTCACAAACTCTCTCTCTTAACCTTTAAGCTACCACTGCCTGTAGCAAGTTGCAGAATCAGGAGGTTGTAAGATAGAAATGAAAAGCACACACTATATTCATTGTAGTTCGAATTATTATAAATATAAAATAAACAATTACAGAGAAATCTCACATCGACCCCATGTTCTGCCCTGTTTACCTTCCCTTGAATAGCTTAGTGAATTGGCTGTACGTTGTTATGTAAAGTAAATAGCACATCTGAAGCACAAATCTTATCTTTCTTTTGTTGCTGTAATGGGCTTATTGCTTTCCCCTGAAGCTGAAGAACAGACTCCCACTCTTACTGTGCTAATTGCAGTAAAGGACGTTTTCCCCCCACTGTCCACAAAGGGCAACAATGAGCCCATTACACACTCAAATTCAAAGACATTTGTCTCTTTACAGACATGTTTGCAAACATCTGCAAAGCTGATGGCTTCAATTAAATTGTGGTTGTATTGGCAACAACATTACCACAAAAAATACACAATTCCAATCAGGAAATTACTGCAAATTAAATCTTGCAGAAGTGTTTATGTGCATTATACTCTCTACTTTAGTATTAGACTATACTATACATAAATGATCCACTGTTCCACCTTATCCATTTTTATTCTGATCAGAGTTCCTTCTTTTGCTCCATCCACTTCCCTCCTTCACATGTGGTCTGTCAGCTGTGCCAGCGGCCCTACTCAGTGAAGGAAAATGGGTCAGAAAAGGGACAGTGAAGAGGGACAGAACAGAAACCCTGAGACACACAGCTGGTCTCAGATGCAGAACACACACACACACACACACACACACTTCTGCACTGATGAAGGAGGCTGTTCACTGCATCAGTAAACTCAATTGTCCGGAAGAATAATCGTTGTGATGAGCCAGGCGAGGAGCAGCTTGTGATGGAAGGGTGGGGGGGCTTAGTGTTTATTATGTAGACAGCTCCATTTTGCAGACATGCAGTGTCTTTGCTGTGTTATTGCTTGCTCACCTGAATGAGCTCTCAATCATCCACTCGTGTCATTTAAGCCGATGAAATGCATTCAATTAATTAATGAGATCTTTTAAAAATGCACAAAGTCTGCACTTACACGTGAGTCACTTCAGCCTGTTTAATCGCTGCAGACGTACGTGTTCCTTCACATATGTCTGACTGTATTTATAGTAACTTGTCAGAATCAGCGCCAGAATTGAGTCTGCCAATGACAGATGGCACTTCCTCTGTTAGCCACAGCTTTTTTTTTAAAGAAATAGATAAAAGATTGAGAGAGACAGATGAAAAAAAGTATGATATAAAGAAAATACGTTGAGTGCATGAAGCAAACAAACCAGCACATAGAAATCTGAGAAAAAAATGTTTTCCTGCAGATTTGAGTCACACATTTTGAGCTCAGAGGTGATATTTACTGACAAATTTACCTCAGCAAGTCCTCTTTAACCACAGTTTATTCAATTTCCGATTCCCCCATTTAGATTTCTTGGCAAGTGTGGTAGAGTATTTTTGGTCTTCTTTTAATAACTGTAGATGTGATCCATCTTTAGCAACCCAGACTGGGGCACCTCTGACGCTGACGATGATGTAAGAGCTTCAGTGAGCTATGACTGTGAGGAACCCGTCATTCTGGCAGGAGACAAGGATGCAAACACAAAACCTGTAGAGCTTTCTGAAACACTTTATATGTCTGTGGAAAATGTGAGAATTACCTTAGCATTTCTAAGAGCTTAGTGGTATTTGAAGATAAGAAAGAGAAGATTAATGACAGATATGTCCCAGAACAACAATACCAGACCAGACTTCATTGGCAGAGTTGAACTTCCCCTCTGCTGTTCCCTGAAAAGCTGCTTATTTGACATCTTTCTAATGTCATCATCTTTCAGGATTTCTGTCATGTTTGCCAGCTTATTGAATTAAAGCCCAGTATAGACCTATGAAAAGGATTGGGAAGTGATTATATTAAGTTACAGAGCGTTACAAAGGAGCATTATATTATGAGGGAATTCTTTGGGCAGGCTGTCACAGAAAAACAAAATCATTTGATTTAGATCTGAAGATCTGATTTATTTCTGTGATAAAGAAAGCACACGCTAGACACGTTGTCGAAACCGTGCCAAAACGCTCTGTGCAAAAATAAAAACACTATGTTGTATCCTTAGATTGGGATCAGAGGCAAACCATGTGATATCAAAGCCAGTTAATCGCCCTGTATTCAAGGGTCCTGCATTTTCAAGCAGCAGAGCCCTCGCCATTACACTCCTCTCTGCACCCCACTACGTTTTCTCTCATTTCCATTTCCTTCTTGTCTTCTTCACTCTGTTTCCTCCAGTACTTCAGGCTCATTCATCCCCATTTCTTGCCTTCACACTCGAAATACTCGTCTTTATGGACGACGGTGCATTTTAAAAACCTCTCTACCCCCTCAGGATGCTTAAGTAGGTCTGACGTAGTTTCATGGGAAGAATGACGCAGATGTATTCATGAGAGTAGGTGGTGAAGTCCTCGGGAGAGAAACAGGGGGGAAGAGGCAAAGGAGAAACAGGGGACTGAGCAAGAAGGCGGGGAATAGAGTGAGAAATGAAAAGAGGTGAAAGTTAATAGGGGAAGGATGAAGACACACAGATGAAGAAGGGGAGATTAAAAGAGGACAGACTGTGGTTATGACAGAATAGGTTAAGTGACTTGAGACACAACTATTAACATTTACAATGGCATTCACAATGATTCAGCTCCCATTGCTAATTAGTGGCATTGGAAAAACAAACTTTCAGATGTTTGCAGTGAACAAATGAAACAAGAATAATCTGAATGTCCAAGGACAGCTAATGTTTTGAGTGGTTCTCTTAATGACTGTTGCTGTCTCAGAATTATTCAACTGATTAAAATCCATAATAGGACAAACATTTGCAAATCAGTTATTCTCAAGCAGACTTGATGGAAGTAGTCAAGGACTTGAATAAATGCACCAGTGATAGTGCTTGCGATTGAACACATCAAACACCTGAAGTAGTTAAGGTTTGTTTGTTCCTATATGTGGAAAAAAGGAAGCTATCAGAGGCTGCAACCAGATTTCTGAGGATTCAAGTGAAGCAAAACTGAATTTAAAGAAAGGAGTTTAGATGTTGATTTGGACATGTATTTTGGTAACTCCAGACACAGGAAAAACAGCTCAGAAAAAATAAAGCTATGCATGTTGAAAATATATGCATGAAGGTTAAGGGCGAAAGAAGGATTGATGCTGAAAGTAGAGTCACTTTGTTCCACATGTTGGTGCTGGACAAAGTAAATATTGGGAGTATTAATTCGGAAAGATAATTAAAATATTTCCATTTAGACAGAAAAGTCATATCATTTTGGTTGCGACAGGTAGCTCAGTGGGTAGAGCGGTTGTCTATAAATGATTTGATTCCCAGTGGTGTTTGGTTCCCAGGCTACATGTGGAGATGTCCCTGGACAAGACAAAACCTGTAGTAGCGCCAACATGTACTTTCTGGCAACTATCCAAACAACAATTTCCCCAAAGGGATCAATAAACTATGTCATAAGTATTAATATCATTATTATTATTGCACACAGTACAGTATCAAGTAATTGTAATTATGAAAATGGAGAGTGACTGAATAACTTATGGAGAATAAGAATTCAATGTGTCTTGAAGATGGAAGTGGTACAACAGTTAATGTCAGAACTGGCACAGAGTCAGATGTGGACCTTTTAACAGCCATACTATTGTATGTATTTGTGCCCTGACCCACACTCCATAACAGCTGGTAATGTCTGGACTAGCTGTGTGCTGCTCCTGTGCTGGAAACGGCAAGAGTTTCAACATTTCTTCAACTTTACTCACTGCTGGGAACTGCACTTACTGTACCTGTCTTACTGTGCCTTTACACACCAGTAGAGTTATGACAATCCTGCTACCTCCACTGCCCACTGTCACCATGGTCCAGGTTCGCCATATGCATAGCATCATCTTCTTTCCTCTACCTTGGCGTTGAGTATCCCTGTGTAGCAAGACATGAGAGCAGAGGAACAGTGTGGCATCAAGTGAGAGTGTTAAGTGTGGCTTAAAAACTCGAGAGCTACTCACATAGTCCAGGTGAGTGTGGGCGGATCAGGCTGAAAGAACAGGAAACAGCAACAGAACAAAGGACAGTCAGGATGTATGTGTTTGACGGGCCACAGAGAGATTGGGACAGGATTTGCTATGAAACCTAGGGAGTCAGCAGGTAACTAAGGGATAGACCACAAGGGAGCACATGACCAGGAAAAATAACAGACCCAGAGACCCTGTGACAGTTTGGAGCTAGGCAGCTAGTGGCTTTATAAAGGGCTTTGTCACTGGCATCAGCTGCCTGTTGACTGAACCAAAACAGATAAGATGTAGGTTTTAGGCTGAACAGGTAGAAAATGAGCTGAACCTTGCTGTACGCCATAAAACTGAAAGTAGCTGAAGGCTTGGTCATTTTCTGTTGATTACCTTGAGCATCCCCTTTCATGTTCTCATTTCAAGCGACATTATTGACATATGAAGCACTGAAAACAGCTATTTATTAATGATAGCCATTTTAAATACCATATGTGGTTGGTTGAATTTAGAGCAATAACATTAACATCATCAACTCATTAACATCGCGACACCTCCTGCTGAGTGCGTCTGGGTGAGCACAGAGATCAGTTTCCATAGTGCAGCAGTCTGTTGTAAATTACATTTAAATTATTTTTCATTGAGTGGAAAAACAAGCGTCATTAAACAGATTGTTGGTATTAATGTTTGAAGACAGGATGTGCCTGTGTGACTGTGTTTTTATTAATTTACTTTATTAAAGAACAGTTTGTTATTGTCCCTGTCAGCATGATGACGGAGAAAGGTAGTACTAGTGATCACTAGTAAGAGATCCACTTCTAATATTTTACCATTAAGAGTTGTTTGGTCATGTTTGTAGGGTGGATAGAGATGAGTTTGTTTTTTAGTCCTTGAGGTATAATATGTTTTCCAGGTGTGACTAGTATCTTGACAGGATGCAACATCAGATTTATCTAATAATTCTGTACCATCCAGTTCTTTCCAGAAAAGATTCCGAGCAGAAATCAGAAATACATTAGAGCACCTTCTAGGTCACTCTAAAAAGACATGCACAAAGTTTCTGGTGAGTGCTGATATCCTTTTGAGGCTGAGCGGAACACAAACAGACACTTTCCCATAGGCACAGTTGGATCAGATGCTAGTTAACATCTGTGCAGTTGGTACAAACGCAAACGGCACAAACACAGTCAAATGCTTACACATGATTTAATTATGTCATAACAGGTGATGTACATAAGCCCCATAATATGTTTTTATTTTATATTAGCTATAAAATAGCTCTGATCCTTTACTATGTTTATCACGTAGTTCACACATGTCTGTTTAATGTACATTATTTGTATAATACTAGCAATAATGTCCTTTAAACAGGTATGGCTGTGAACATTATTCTGAGTGCATTCGTTAATTTATTGAACTATACCACAAAGGAACAATTCAAATCTTCAGTATGTTTTTAGTTTAATAGCTAAATGGTCTCCACATAAAGGTATAAACTGTCCCATGTGCCATATTCTGAGATAAGTTCAAATTTGACCAGCTGCAGCCAGGAAAGACAATTTGCAGCCCATGAAATATCCATAACACGTGAATAATGAATTGTGCAAAGTAAACTCTCCATATTTATTCCAACAATAAATAGTAAGGACATGTCCTCAAACGTGGTCATTTTCATTTCACACAGGCTGTAAGGCTTAAGGACTGTGGATAAATCCAAAGATCAGAAATGGACCAAAGCCATGACATTTGCTACTTCCTGAATCGCGTGTGTGAACCAAATCACTGTGTGCAAAGCTGCTCCTCTGGAACACTTACACATGTAACTAACTTATTTAAAAGGTTTAGCTGATGATGAGGAGGAGGATTGTAACAAGGCACAGCGGTGCTTTGCTCCCTTCTCAACAGGAGTGCAGCTGACTCATCAGGACAGCATGAAAACACAATTTGTATATTTGTGACATGGGCTAACTGTCTTGGGTTCATCAGTCAAATAGGAAATGGCATTGCTCACATCACTATACACCTTATGTTATATCATTTTAACATGAAAGCAGAAATTAAAACCTTCATGCACGCAAAAGAAGGAACATTTTAAAGAGGGCATAGCCGTAGAGTCCTTGAGAACCCAAACCAAATTAGCATGAGCAGGAGAGCTAAATTCACCTACACAAGGTGAAAGAGACATTTATTAATGTACAGGTGTGTTGAATTAATGCACTAGGGCAAGCTAAACAATTCATAGGCAATACAATGACCAGGCAAAATGCTAATTAAATTCACATAGTGGTAATTTGTAACTGTGAGTTTGAGTAATTGCAAAACTAAAACTCACATTAATCTCATATAGTGTGTTGCTTTGGCCAAAACCCATCTGATAAGAAGAAAACTTAAAAAAGAGAGCCTAGAGAAACTATCACCTGAAGGCTGAAATATCAAAGTGCTTCTCTGTGATTGTGATGAACGCTATGTGCCAGTTACTGTCGTTATCACAATAGAAAATGCTCCCTGGATTATTATCGCCACAATAGAGCGAATAGATTTGTGCAGGGCAAAAGGGAATATGCTTACTGCAGACAATACTTGTGATTCCATTCATCACACTAATTTATCCAAAACAGTTAAGCTCACAGCAACACAGAGGCTTTGCTGAGGAGAGCATAGAGGAAGTGTGTAGACTACTTTGTGTGTGCTGCTAGGCAACCTCAACTTTAAGAGTGTTGATTGGCAATAGTGTGTGTGTGTGTGTGTGTGTGTGTGTGTGTGTGTGTTTGGTGGTCACCAGTATGTTTATCCTTTTCACTCCAAAGCTACATTTCCTGTCTTTGCTTGCTGTTGGTCTGAAATACAGCATTCGCCCGAAACGACATGAATGTTAACAGCCAGGGCCGATTTTAACTTCCGAATCGCTCCCCTGCATGGCTCCATCTGTTCTGAGCTGGGACAATCTCACTCAGTCAGTTCAGCGAGACAGACCGGAGTACTTTAAAAATAAAAATTTAAACTCTTTCCTGTTGCCTAAAATTGCACAATGTCAGCGCCCCAGCTTTCAAGAACTGCTTATGTAATGTGTCAAAATTTAATCAACCGTGGAGCGAGTTGTGTAACAGGCTCACACCAGAAACGCAGAACATGTTTTAATTATATCTAGATGACCTTATCCAGATATAAAGGACATAATGGATCATTTCATACTTAAACAGGTGCTGTTCATGCTTTTATGTGGATTGTTTTGACTGAGCTCATTCTCTGGTTTAGTTTGCTCTGTTTTTCAGGATTCCACCTTCTTCTACTTCTGACTCTTACTATGACATTCTACTTCCTGTCTCTCTCCACCCTAACCTCTAGTCTCAGTCATTATCACCTGGTTGAACCTGGGACACTCCCTCTCTGCCAGATTGTTGAGCATCCATAGTATCAACTCTTCAGTCTTCTCTGAAAAAGCCCTCGATTGTGGGTCATCTGGATTTCGCTTGGATCGCAGGATCTTGCCTGCTCCTTGAAAGTACAGTAAGTTAACGAGTGTTGATTTTGAACCTTTGCTCAGATTCTTGGATTCCATCTGTTTCTCTAAGCTGTTTTAATTAAGCGGTCATTAGGATTTTTGGATTCTTCGATATCTGTCTCTGGACTTAGGATAGGGATTTAGGATTCCGTCATGAATTTGCTCAACTGTGTTTATAAGGGCTCATCTGATTCCATCGTTTTCTGTTCAAGTCCTCTTCCTGTTCTCACTTGCTCAGGCAGCATTTTACATTCCCCAGTTTGTCGGCAGAGACGCTCTCTCTCCTATTTGAAGGCACTTGTGATTTCCTGCCATCGTCGTGACTTCAAACCATCTGCTCATCTTTACCATCATATTTATATGTTTTATTAGGAGCTTTTGACCTTTAAACTTTGAGCTTTGTGTCTGGCTATGTAATTGGTTGAGTTTATCCTCACACCCTCACGCTGGTTTAATTTGCCATAGGTGGAGTTGGATCAGATTAATTTGAGATGGAATTGCCAAAAAATTGTTTGCCATTCTGAATCAAGTCCAGTGATCAGCAGTCTATCTGCACCTGAAGGACAAGGGACACTCCTTTGAAGGAAGAAATGATGACAGGTGGTAGGAGTGCAGCATAAAGGAAGCCATTCATGTCGAGATGGAGCGACCGTCCCTCCAGAGAAGGCAACCTAAGCTGTAATCTATTAAAAAAGGTACAATGTAGTTCTGTCAGCTCCCCAGATGGTTTCACACCTTTTCGCACTTTCAGGAGGTTCCAACGGTTTTAGATGAAAGCCAGGTGGATCAGCAACCCACAGGCGACCACCAGAGTGTTAGCGACTTCACAGAGTTTATAAACCTGTTAATCCAGTCAGAACTAACGAAGCCTGTTGGATGAGGGGTGAAACGGTTTCAAGAACTTTAAACGTTGCCCCTGAATACCACCTTTGGGGCCCCATGATCTGGATCACAGGGGATCTTCACATTTGGATAGAGATATTGTTTCTCTCCTCTCCTGCTTTGAAAAGTAGACTTGTTCTTTTGTCTTTTAATAACACACACAGACAGATTGGCAGTCTCTCAGTCGAAAAATCATCCAAGCTGCCGGTTTTCCAGCATCTCATCTTTTTTCATGAGACTAATCTGTTACAGGAAGTGGATGGCTCTCTCAGTGGGGTTCCTGTTTGCTTCATAAAAGTTGTTTTAATGACAAACAACAAGTAACCATCCATATTTTGTTACCAGCCATAATGATGAACTGAGATTACCCCGGTAATACAGGCGTGTGTTTACACCTGATGCACAGCGACCACTTCAGACTGCAGCGAACAACATACAAACCAGTAGGATGTTGTCTCTACATCACATATAACGACAAAGATCACAGATGTTGACAAATGATTGTGAGCATCAGGACTTTGTCGGCATGATGAAAGCAGTGAGTGTGATTTATACCTCCAGTTCATTTACAGGGGCATGCAGTATGACTCATTCACTTCTCAGCCCGTGGCACATAAACATACCTTTAACTTTTTCAGTTCAGAGATATTTTCAGCCACATAACCGTATGGTCTGAGTCTACCGCAGTTCTACCGCACTGCACGAAGTTCTGCAGCAAATAACGATAAATTATGCTTCATGATGTTATGTCAGGGGAGCTAATGCAGCTGTACTATTGGTAGTTATTACATCCTTAACGAGGGATTGCATTTTACCAAATGATCATTTCTTATGTATGCAAATTCTCTAACATTTTGAGTAAAAAATTTAATTCTCTTCTGGTTATGTAAAACAGGCTGGCTGCAATAAATGTTTACTGCCAGTCCAGCCCAAGCTTTAGGAAGCCCTGATAGCCTGAAAGATTTATCCCCTGACATTACCAGTTCTTTGAGAAAGGATCAAACAAGCATTATTTTATCAACAAATCCTATAGAAATACTAAAACCAACAATAATAGCTCTTCATGTTAAAGAGGTACTTGACTCCAAGACTATAAAGAGTGATGGACACTTTTTAGCCTTTAGAGATCCTTCTGTTAATCCAACATGCTGCAGCCAGAGTTTTGCCTGAAATTAGCCAGAGAGATCATATTTTTCCTACATTAGCTTCTCTTCATTGGCTCCCTGTAAAGTCTGGAATAGTTTAAATCAATCCCCTTACTTATAAAGCCTCATAGAACCATATTATCCCAGCAGAGCACTTTTCTCTCAGAGTGCTGGTCTACTTGTGGATCCTAGAAATTCCAAATGTAGAATGGGAGGCAGAGCCTTCAGCTATCAAGTTCCTCTCCTGTGGAACCAGCTTCAAGTTAAAGTTCAGGAGGCAGACACCCTCTCAACCTTTAGGACTAGGCTTAAAACTTTCCTTTTTTATTATTAGATCCTCCCATCTTTATCCTCATCGTGCCATCATTGTGTGTTGTTAACTTTGTGTCTTTTCTTTCCCCTAGTTGTCTTTTGTCCTTTCTGTCTCTTTCACTCTATACCTTTCTGCAGGTGTACTCGACCTTTAGCCGCAAGGTTAAATCTTGCTATGAAGCGCCTTGAGCTGACCAAATACAAATAAATTAAATTGAAATTGCATAGCAAGCTTCTTCCCCAAGGCCATTAGGCTCTTCAACCTCTCTCTACCTTATCTGGCTTTTTTGCAGTTAGTTATAGTTATAGTATAATTTTTTAGGTTATTTTATTTTACATGCTACTTTAGCTTTAGCTTACATTTATTTTTGTTTGTTGCATATGGTGTGGAAAGCAAAGAAAGACTTTCATGGTACAGAGAAACGTGTTTCTTTCCTGTGCACATGACAATAAAACCTTTTGAATCTTAAATCTTTGAATAACAAATCTACTGGTCTTATCATTTAATCACTAGTACAACATGATTTGACAAAAGTGATTCAATAATTCACCTAAAATGTGAATTTTAGCATGTGCATTTCAATTCCGGGCCCTACTTTATAAAGTGAGTTAGATTCATCTTAACATTTGCAAAACCACTTAATTTGAATATGGCAAATTCAGATTTATGAAATTCCAGCACAGTCTCTCCTTGCTCTAATCCTCTTCTGTAAGTGTGTCACACAGTATCTGAAATAGATTCACTTTTCCCTGGCAGCAGCTGTGTGCTGTGCTGGGTCACTGGTGGTTGAATTATCTGTTACAGACAGGAAAGTGTTGTCCCAGAGTAATCGTCCATGATGGTGCCATTGGTGTTGGGGTGAGTAAGTATAGTCTGTGATGTCAAAGCTGAAACTTCTTCATTGGCTGTCAGTGCAGCAGGGCACCAAGCTTCATCAACCAAATACTAATGCTGAAAAACTGCAGGGACAGGATATAGGACAGCAGTCAGTTATTTAAAACAGGGTGAGAAAAAGGGGCCAGCCAGATAAATGTGTTCATACAGAGAAGACTGACTTCTTATTACCATCCAGATCACTGCAGCTTAGTGCTTTGATTTACTGCAGCTTCAGGCAACACAAACACTGTCGAAAACAAGATGGCTGCAGTTTGTGAAGGAGCCTTTTTTGTGCACTGGACAAGTTGGTTCAATTTTTTTATATAAAGTTTCTTCTGTATTTCATCAGACTGAGGAAAATCAAAACTCTTAAATTACATTGTGCTCAAAACTCTACTAGTAACTACTAGAGATGGCTGCAGAGGGAAATGTGATTGGCTAAACAACCATGGCAGAGGTAGTATGATGTAACCCCATGATGTAGGGAAATATGAAATGTTACAGGTCAGCTCTGACATATGAGCAATTTTAACACAGCAAACCTTGGTTTAAAGACACGCATTTCATACGTCACTCTATTATTAGAAAATCAAAAGCTTTTTTTCTCACTTAATGTATTCTTAAATTGTTGAATGGTTGAAATGGTGAAAAGGAGGGAAAAAAGGCCATTGCCATTTACCAGAAAATGTATTGCTTTAAATTGCTTGTGTTATCTGGCGAGTCAGGAGGGATTATAAGCAGTCAGAGTTTTTTTGGTAATCTGCCCTAAAGTGAATAGAAGTGCAGTTAAAGTGTTGCAGAAAGTTATTCTTGCCCCACAGAGGACAGGAATAGACAAAATCAAACAAAGTCAAACTAATTTAGAGAAATATACTTGTGTCATCGTGTTAAATCAGATTTCTGGTATTGTGAAGAAAAACAGCCCACATGCAGTAATGCCACATTGTGTTCCTGTGCTCTTTAACCACAGCATGTAACAGGTCGACCTCTCCAAAGGGGGCAACCCTCCCTCAGAAATAATACAAAATCCATGTCCCAGCAGGTGTCTGACATACACCTAACAGTAACCGAGAGACTGACTGGATGGCAGACACTGGACAAAGCTGCAAATTAAAGCATTGATAGAAAGTGTTCCATACCATTTAGTTTGTTGTTAAATGTCACAGCTATCGAGCTGGGCAGTTCAAGTATTGGTTTTCTAAACGAAAGTACATCTTGCTCAGGAGTGTTTATAATCAGGGGAAATGATTCATTTCTATTTGTCTCGGCCAAATGGGAAGTCATTTAAATTATCCAACCAAGACAATGCAGGACATCATCTCCTATGTCCGGCCGGGGGTGGCGGGCTGCTTTCCTGGTATCGGGGAATTGTAGTAGCCATGAATCATCTCTGCCAAGCTGCTAGATGTAATTCTTCTGTCACAGCTGCACTTCTTGTTTCCCCACTTGTTACCGAAACTCATTAGTAGATAATTGAAAGTAATGACACTGATTATAAAAAGCGCTTGAGCAGCATCCCAGGGGTCTCTGCAATTTACATGGTGACAATGACATGCAAAAGATGCCATTGTCTACCACAATCCAAAAAAGGGAGTTGCGCTGTTTACAGGCAAGAAAAAAGGTATATGATTAATAATTATGTTGTGTTTTGGCGTGTCTGTATTCATATCACCAGAGCTGACGTCTAAGATGAGCTATGGAGATGAGCTATGAAATGCTCTCAGCATTAGAGGGGAAAAATTACAATATGCAGAAGAAAAATCCTCCTAAAGACATTTATTAGTGTTAAAAAGTAATAAATGTTGCACTGATGTACTTACCCTAATGTTGTTAGGATCACACTCGTATGCATATCTATTATCCCTAAATAAATAGCAGGGCTGTGTCTAGGTTTTTGGGGGCCTCTATGCAAGATAATTTTATATTATTTCATAACAATTAAGAACAACGAACAAATTTAAACCCTTCGATTAAATCAGATCCACTGTTTCTTATTTTTGTGTTATAAGATTAAATGATTGGGTTTATTACATTATAAATCTAATTATGTAAAAGCAGGGGTGTCCTAACCTCTCATACTTTATTTTACTGGAACACGCTAATCACTGGAAGCTGCCCAGTACAACCAGACTCTGACCTACTGGAGCCTTTAAGGATGAGGTCACAAGTTCCCCAAAATAAAATATAAAAAATATAATATAGAAGTATTAGTGTGTTCTGTATTTCTAATATATAACAATGTAGTGGATTCATCCCTAAGGCTGAGGGTGGAGAAATCAAGTAAGGGACATGACAGATGTTGGTGGGTGGTGCGCACCAGTCTCGTTGGAGTCAACAGTAGACACCCAGACGTTAAAATGTAGGGAGAGCGGTGATGTATGAGTATTCAAGCAGTAGACAGTTTGTAGCCATCTGAGTCCTGATCTTGTAACATCGCATTCGATTATTGACATAGACTTTTTTTTCTTTTTTTTTTAATTTTGGAAGATGCAGGGGATTAGGTTTAGGAGAACAATGGTTTTACTTTCTTTTAGATGGTTCTTTAGATATTTTGGCCTTATATAGCAAATGTCAGGAATATGAATATCCACAGCCACTTTGATCACTTTGATTTGCATCATGGGAGATCAGAGTAAATCTCATGAGGTGATTTTATTATGTGACAATTTGACGTTTTGGAAAAAATGCATTCTTAGGGACAGCTGTCATTTCAAGACTCAGCACATACTGTACCCCGTTGTACAGACTGAAGTTTAGATATGACACAACTGAGAACAAACAGGCAACCTCCTTAAGAGGACATCTGTACGTGAAACACCCACTCGAATGTAAAGAACAAAATGTTTCTGTTCTATATTAATCAGCAAGTGGTCAAACAATACCCTCGATGCGAGGAATGTACTGCTGGCTTGCAAAACAAGAAGACAATTTTCAGAGCTCCTCTAAACTTGGATCATCTCAGTTGCTATGGCAATGGTGGCAGACGACCACACACTGTCTGAGAGTTTATGTCTAGCACTGACAGAAAATAGTGGCATACCTCAGGCAACACACATACGGTACAGTACACATAAATAGCTTTCCACCCAGGAACAGGTTTGCAGCGACCTAAAAACAGAACAAATGTGGGATAAACAAGGTTGTTTTTTATATAGATGCTCATAAACATACATTATTTGTCCTTGTGCAACTCCTTTTGTAGCACACACGAACACATTGGTCCTACTTGACACATCCTCTCTCGCTCGCACCGCTCTCTCTCCTCTCTCCTCTGACATTGTTTTCCTCTCTCTTCCCTTTTCTCTCCAGCTCTGCAGCTGCGATCGTGGCTCTATTTCACATGACACCCGAGTCCCGATTTGAGGGAGCGGAGAGCATTCTTTCACGGCGGACCCCTGCTGAGAACACTGTCAGTAGTTTCTGACTTTCGAATCTTTCTCTTTGGCTACATTTTCAGTGTCATGCTTGCAGTGGTTTAACAAAATACATCAGGGACAGAATAATAGTTTATGGTGCATCTATCAGTTACCGAGTGAGTCATCTGTCGGAGCAGAGTCAGAAAGTGGAGGTATAACACTGTACAGTATGGTCCCTGTGGTGTTAAAATGAGCAGAAAATAACATTACTCTGTCTGCTCTTTGGAAATCCTAAAAAGATCAAGTTTCTTTGTTTACTATGCACACAACCTTCAGAAGAACACTTTGTTTGTGAATTTCCACTGAAGAAAACCACAGTGGGTGGTTTATGTAAAGACACAGTCGAACATTTTATTGTTCAAAACAGAAAGAAAGGAATGTTCATTAATTTTATATCTGTGACCTCTTTTTGCTCAATTCTGTCTTATATTCATCTGTGAAATAAGTCTTGAAAAACAAATAGTTCAGGTATTGTGATTGTGTGCAATCGGGTGTTTGAGCGCTTTCTATCCATGTGTAAAGGCCATGTACAGCTTTTAGCATCAATTTCATATGGAGTATATGTTGCAAGTACACCTGAATGATTCATTTTTCTCTGAGTTCACTTTCATTTATACAGATCAGTGAAGCTACAACAAGTTGACAATTTGTCTCTTTTTCTGTCAAATCTATTTTATGCTACAACAACCCCAGGCTGAGAGTATGAGTATGTATTTTTAGGAGGGCTCTGCTGGCCCTTTTAATGTCATTTATCCAAATGATACGTTGCAGAGATCATGGTGAAACTTGGAAACTGACAGTTGAGATACACACACAGTCACCTCATGATACTGGCAATAGCCTTTGCTGAGAGAGCAGAACTGTAGAGGATTTAACACTTGGATTTAACTCATGGAGACAGCTGCATTCAGGCAGATCATTTTCCTATCTGTCCATGCTCCTGGGCCACCTACTAAAAGCTTAACATCCAGCTTCCTCCAGTCCTGGGAATCGATTTGGTTTAGCACACAGTCTTTAAAAGCTGCAGCTGAAGAATAATCCAGCATAGCTGGATGTTTATGAGGTCAGTTCAACCTAACAGGAAAAAATAAAATCAGTTTGACTTTATCTAGCCATGTGTCTAGCAATGCAGCCAACCCTGATTTCTAGTATGTCTTTAGTATGTCTGTCAATTGTCCTGTTTCTGTCCTGTTCAAGTTGCTGATGAGTAAAATGTATATTTTAATGTATCATGCACAGAATAGTGGACACCAAAATTATTAATGATGGAAATGAATCCTCTGTTAAATATCTAAACTTTTTATTTTTCACATCTTCCATCATCTCAGCTGAGCATTGGAACTAACACGATTAGCACTCGCTGCCACTCGGCTTCTCTTTAAGGGCAGTGAACAGGCTACAACAAAGGACAAGCTTCCACTCAGCACACAAACCTGTGTGTCATGGTTGACCTTTCCTCCCTCTTGCACTGTCTGAACTGATTAGTTTTCTCAGTGGCAGGTACACCACAGCTTACAACCACTGCCCAAACTCAGACTGATAAAAAAAATCTCCTCTACTCAAACACAACACGTGCACAAGAGATGCAGTCAGATGAGGTAGGGAATAACTTCTCGTCTCCACCGCTATTTTCCAGCCGCCTTTGAACTCATTTGCTCTTTGAGTGCAGCGGATAACTCCTATCTACAGATGTGTTAATTGGACTTTCAGAAGGAAGTCACCATATTAAAGTGGTCTAGGGGCTCGCTGGCAAAGCAGACCAAATCCTCTGGAAATCACATGCGATCCAAGTTGACCTTCATCTAATGGGCACTCTGAGAAGCGTTGTCTATAAAGCTGGGCTGAATTTAAAAAATGTCTAACTGCCGACAGAAACACAAAGGAGTCCCAGGATGTGGTACATAAATTTATTTCAACACATATTAACATTCTTTTATTTTGTTAAGGACACAATGTTTATTTACATTAAATTACAGTTTGATCACTAGATCAGTGTAACTGGGAAGGCTTTTCTCTACAGCTTAAATAAAACTTTATAGAATTTGACACCCCATCATTAAACTTGACAAGTCCTGTCCTAACAGCCCATGAGAAACAATAATAATGTTATGTTATGTATACTTTCTGTTGAATCCATCAACGGCTTTCATTATGTCTGACGCCTGCATAAAGACTTTGGTTTGTGAACTGTCTCATAAAATACAGGAAAATGTTTATCTGCAGAAACACGAGGAGCTGTGAATGACTCAAAAGGGGTTCGGTGAGTACTTGTTTCACCTGGGCTCAATTAGACTTGATGTTTAAGAAGAGGACAGAAGCTGAACCAGAGGAGCACCGGCACTGTCACTATAGCGACAGAGATGATGGGCTGTCATGGGAGGAGAAGGGAAATAGGAAATGAGAAAACAAGCCCTAATTCACACACATGCACACACACCTGACATAAATAATAGTAATGCAATTCGGGCAAGAAAAATAATGGTAATGAGCACCCACTCAAGCATTCACACAGAACACGCTGTGCTTTTTAGGTGCCTCCATGACTGGCAGCGTGTCTTTGAAAGCTGAAGCTGTGCATTGGTCAGGATCAATCAACAGCTCGCATAACATCAATGGCTGACACAGAGGTCATCCCCCAATAAACACCTGGACTCTGCTTTTTAAGGGATAGGTTTGGATGAATTCCCAGAGAGGAGGAGGAAGATTCAATCAAAGGTGAGCACAGGGGGTGCAGCAACACATGCTGAGATCAGATTGTGAGTTTAGTGTTGCATCCTGTTAATCAAACACTTTTGTGATATAGATTTGTAGGCTGTAGATCCGCACAGCAGCCCTTAAGTCAGACTGACTGAATGAAGCTGTACTCACTGACAACCAGGAAGCGCGATGACTGAAAATGAATGTTGCTCATGATAAGGTTATGGTGGAGGGCGAATTTAGATATAAGTGATGCCTGTCCATCAAGTTGTGTGGCATAACTCTGTGAAGAAAACCTGGTCCAATTAACAAATAACACAGCAAAACAAAAAAATAACAGTAGCTGCTACGGTACCGTGATATATAGAGCATATTTCTATATATTTAATTTGTTTCAATAGACTGTACACTCTGTCACATTTTGTTGCTACATACAGTATGTTTAACCCAGCAGTTACTGTAAAACCCCTAAAACCTTTTTCCCTGTTGTAGAAAATTAGTATAGCTACATACTTGAACTACCTGATATTATGGTGTACTCCTAGAAATATCAAATTATTTACAATATAGTCATAATTGTCTTTACGAGCTCTCCTCCTTTACAAAAATCTTGTGCTTTAGCATTTGAAATACTCACATACACATCCAAACACGCACAACGTGTACAAAAGAAATGAAAGAAAGACAGTTCCGCGTTTCCTCTTTTTTGCTTGCCACCTTTTTCAGTCAGAAAATGTACAATCCCTGTATTCTGTTTTCACTGGAATCTCACTGAGTGCACTTCAAACGTGGCAGATGTGTCTTCCAGCCAGTCAATGGAATTTCATTAATAATAAAACAGAAAGTGACCCACTGAAGTGTCCTGAGGTGATGTCTATTACTGAGAATCTGCCTCTCAGTGTAGACATCTACATGAAGGGATGTCTCATACAAACTGCTACATTAAGAATACGTTTTTCTTCTTCTAAGAACACCTTCTCTTAAAAAAATGTATGACTTTTTACGACAATTTTATGCATTGGAAGATGACAGGAAGTCCAAGGAATGGCAGTTGAATCTAGTTGTGTAGTTCACCCTCAGATCACTGGCCCCCAGCTGGACAGCATCACCTTATCAGATGAAGCTCTGGCCTCCCTGGAGCTTTTCTTCAGAGAAACACTAAAGTGGAGAAACACCTACTGTGGAGTAATGAGTGAGGAAGGACAAAATCCATTTTTATGAAGTATCTATAGAGTCATTAGCACCACCACAATGAAGGACAAAAAAATCTGAATATCTGGATGATAGAATGAGTTGCTGGGAGGAGGAGCATCATCAGATAACAGTTAAACGCTTCCTGAATGGCTACTCAGCTTCGGAAGCAGTCTTTGGTCACAAAATCCAAACCTAAACGCAACGTGCCAGTAAAGAGTTGTCCGAGTGTGTACCACTGACTGATGACGTCCATTTCCACCTGAGATCCTCTTTCATAGTGAAAGTACATTTTCTTTTTCACCTCTCTGTGTGAGTCGCTGTGGCAGTCATTAACGCCTCTTCACAGCTTCTTATTACTGTGAAAAGCTTTCTAGTCTCCAGTGCTACCACTAATGCGGTCACACGCAGATTTCGATGGCAGTTGCCATCACCATCTGGCTTTTGTTCTTGTCTCGGCCTGGGGACTGGTGCTGTCCGGACTCTTCTCTGGGAGACAATGGGTCAGACAGGACACTGCGCTTGAGTGGTGCCGGGCGTAGGCACGATGTTCCTGGAGGGGTGGAGGGCTCAGGGTGTCTGTGGGAGGAACGTGCTGAAGTGGACGAGGAAGAGGAAGAGCAACTGCCAGTACACACTCCCGAGCTTGACCTCTCACCTCTCTTGGCTCGACAAGATGCTCTGCGCCTGAGCTCACTGACCAGCTCATACTTGACAAAGCAGAAGACGTCCTTGACTCCGCAGCGCTTTTCTGGCTCAGCAGCAAGCAGCCTCTGAAACATGCGCAAAGCATCATCTGTGAAGCGGCGCCACTGAGATGGATATGTCCCCACAGGACATCCTGCTTTCTGCCAGCGCCGAAACTCCTCGTAAAAGGCATCGACCGGCAGCGCCGCCTCCCAGGGGAAATTGCCTGTCAGCATACAGAAAACCAGGACGCCGAAAGCCCAGACGTCCAGACTTGTGGTCACAAGGAAACCCTCTGTACGGCTGGCACGACACACCTCTGGCGCTGTGTAGGGGATGGTACCGCTCACCCGTTTCACACGGCAGCCCACGCGCCGGGTCATGCCAAAGTCAGCCAGTTTGATGCGGCGACATTCGCGGTCAAACAAGAGCACATTTTCAGGTTTGACATCCCGATGTACCAGGCTTTTACTGTGCATGAAGTCCAGGGCCAATCCCAGCTGCTGCATGCAGCGTTTGACCATTTCCTCTGGCAGACCCACCTGAGAGTAAGACAGAGAGACGGGACGGTTGCATGACAGAGAAAAATACGAAAAATTTCTGTTTGATGCAGTCTAACACATGTGGTATATTACAGTATGTTGCAGTAGACTATGTTACAGTATTGTTGAAAAGAAGAAGAAGCCATCTTTATATAAAAAAAGAAAACTGAAACAAGAATCTCAGGTTTGACTTCTGCTGCAACCATTTTAATGAGTCGTTTGAAGAACCTTGAAGTCAAACACTTCCAGCAAATCATCTGGAACAGCGCTAAAACAAAGTGAGAGAAAACCAGGAGGAGGGGAAGGCTCCAATCCCATGAGAGCTTGTTAAAACTGCCGTGAATGAACATGGCAACTGATTGGAGCAGCTCTGGCCGAATGAAGATGGTGATTGGTGGAAGGAAAGATAATAGTGTTACCTGTGGGGGAATGATGTCGAAAAGGTCCCCAGCAGGGGCATATTCTTGTCCAAACACATAGCTGTCCTCCATCTCAAAAAGCACGTCCACGACTTTGATGATGAAAGGGCTGCAGCTAAGTGAGCTGGTTAGGCTGTATTCTCGCAGGAAACTCTTCAGCTTCGTCTTGTTCTTGGTAACAAATTTCAGCGCCATTTTGGTGCCTACAAAATATATATATATATATGATATAAACATCACATCATCAACATTTTGCCACTCAAAATACCCGAAGCATCGTCCTGGAGGCTCTTAAAGTGAGTTTGAAAGCGTTGCCTGATGCCCAACCCCGACTTTTCAACAGCTGCTACATTCATTTATATAAACACGTACCATGAAGGAATCTCACCTCTGCTACGCACAGCCAGCTGTTCTCAACCAGCTGTTTACCATCGCAGCTGAAGAAACACAAAGGCTCCTCAGTGCAATGCAGCACTTTTAATCTCAGATGCTTTCTCTGCCTTATGTTGCACTACGTTACTACTGTACAGTACCTTGTTATTACTGCTATCCAACAGAGTTGTTTCGCACTTTGGATTAAATTGTAGACCTAACAAATCTTTGACAAAGCCTTTTAACTGTGCTAAAATGAGGTTCTTGGACTTAATGAAACACAGATCTGCCTTAACTGTGATCCTCATCTGTGAGGCAAACTGGCCCAGTGAGATCAGAACAATCTGCTTCCCTAAATACCTTTTCATATGAATGCTTTGTAAGGTTTGTGAACGCCTGATGTCTTCGTCTACTCACCCTGTGTCCGGTGTGCCACCAGGTCCACCTTGCCGTACGTGCCCTTCCCCAACTCGCGAATGTGCTCATACTGTTTGGCTACATCTGCTGCTGAGAGAGAGGTGATGGCTAGGGCCTGCATGTCCTCGACAGGCACCCCTCCGCAGAAGCCCATTTTGGATGTAGGGGAACCCCCGCCGCTGCCCACCCGTCCGGGCCCAGATGGAGAAAGAGATAGGCTCGCCTTGACACTGTGGGGCAGACTAAATGAAGAGAGAACACCCAGGTTTTACTCTGCTGTGATGATGGCAAGCAATATGTCGTTCATGCATGAATATGTTTATGATAGATCCCTTTTGAGCATCTATATGTTTTAGTAACAGCACATCCCCAAAAACTGGAAAGTGGAATCTGGAAGGCTTTAACAGATCTGCCATTTCCATACAATCAATTCAGCAAAGGCATCAGCAGGGGAAGTGCTTTCAGTAAATGTATTGGGCTCTCTGCTGACCCTGTATATCACTCTTGTCAGCTTTCAGATATAGCGGGTCTCAGACAGCACTTACTGGCAGACAGCAATGGGAAAATCAATATGACCAGGTAGAAAGACTAACAAATAGGAACAAATGGATAGAACTGACAGCTGGACACCTACATAGGTGTATATGGTATGCTATAGGGGACATGTGACATATAAACATAATATAGAACTTTATATACAGTAAAAGTATCAGCATGTGTCTGGAAATCACATTTGGTTTGCACAGAAGTTTTTTCGTTAAATTACTGAAGCTGACGCAACAAAACGTGCACCAGAAAACTTATCGCTTGTTTTTAAAAGGTTCCACATTTGAAAAAGGTCAAACTTGTCGTCTGAGGGAAAAATATATCTGTTTTAATTGCAGGCTCTAAAGGCGTTGGCAATACTAAATGTGCCAACTGACAAACCATTAGAAATCAGAGCTGAGTGACTATAGATGTCTCTCACAATGACTGAGCAACTGGTAAGTAAAGGAAACTAAATCTCTTTATCTATTTATTTATCTATTTTACTGGTCAAAATAGAGCTTTTGGTGAAATGTGGCGGATCACTCTGATTGCGGATCACACACCATCTTCCCCACTGTCTCTGCCTCTCTTCAAACCCTCTCCCTACACACACAATCACATTTAATTGTCCAATCATGCACAGCACGCACACACACACATACACTAATAGGCAGCAATTTTGTTGATGGTCTTTTTCATCCATCATAAAAAGGCAACTGCTTTGCTCTTTGTTCTTCTCTCTCTGGAGCCTGTTTCTCAACACCACAGAGAAACAGCCACCACTGAGAAACAAGCCCAGGTCTAACCCAGGCTAAAATCAAATGAGCACATTTGAGTAGACACGTTGAAAATGCTGAACTAATGTGCAGCATCTAAAGTACAAACATGGTACAGGAAGTATCGTTCAGACTTTCTAAAGGTGTTCAGATTCCTTGGTTATCTTGTGGGAAGATTGTGATAAATATAGCTATTAGACAGTGAAAACTAAAATAGACTGAGACCATTTGCAGCCTTGTGTTCTTGGCTTAGCACTCGTTGTTGGAAAAAAAACCTCCACTGCAAATAGAAAATACATTGGTGTACGATCTGTGAGTCTGCAGATGACACTTGCTTCTTGATTTTATCATAAGCATAGAGATAGTTATATAAGAGAGTATGAATATTGTAGCCTACTCATGACAGGCATGCCCACTGTATAGCCTGAAGCGTCAAGAGTTCTGTTAAGAGTCAGAAAAGTTGATCACTATTCAGAACAGCATATGGTCTAAGTTTGGCGATTAGACATTTAAAGAGGACAGACAGACAGACAGACAGGAAGCACATTTCTTCTGACCACCCACCCTGCATGGCCCCATTCCCTTTATCAGAGCACAGCAGAGAGAGGCGAAGGCTTGTTTACTGACACTGGATTCCAGTCATCTCCGCAGGCAGAATAAGCAGCACTCCACCATGGATCTTAATCACATTACTCAGCTCCCACAAAGACAAAAACACCCCCCACCCAACAGCACAGGACACTTTGCTCTCGTTCCCTTTGCAGAACGGGATTAGGAGTCCTGAAACGTGATGAGTAGTTGGGAGATGGTGCCGCCTGCCGCTGCAACTGTACGGCCTTGGAAAAATGAGGAAGTTATGTGGTGTCTGAGAGATGACTGGGAGATGTGTGAGCGTTTAGAGAGGCTGGTTTATCAGTCGCACAGTGACACTCTATCAAAGGTCTTTCGTGTTCCTACCTTTGAGAGGGAGCAGCTGTGAGCCTTCGCACGACTCAGCATTCGTGCTTGACCGCAGCCACATGCCCCACGGATAGCTCATGCTGCCCTCTGTTACTCTCCTGCTCATTCAAGCAGCTAAAGACAAGGTAACAGCAACACGCTTCACATACAGAGGAGGATTTGCCTTGAGACACGGTGTCTGTGGGTTTTTGAGCCTGTGCCACTCATTGTTAATCATCTGAAAGGCATTTAAAAACAGATCTCCAAGCGGCTCGTTTCTTTCTGCATAGGTTTTGTCGCTGCTGCTGTGGTAAGACCATGTAACTTCAACATGAGAATTATTTGTTGTTAGATTATGTGAATATCAGCAGATAAACCCAAAGAAGATGATTGGAAAATCAAAGGTTGGTCAGAAAACAAGCCTTTTTTATTAATTCCTTGAGGCTGTTGCTCAGCAATGACAATCCATTTTCTAAACACTAATTTCCACTCAAATACAGATTTCCGGTCTCACTCCATTTAGCAATTACTCAAACAGAGATGATTACATTCAGAGGATAACCCTCTTTAAAAGCAGGCTGTTCCCAGAAAACGTCAAAACATCCAATTTAACTTGCTAAAAAACAGACAGAGAACGGTGTGGACGTCAAGTCTCCCCGTGTGATATTAAAATGCAGAAGCAGGTGACCTTTTTATCTATAAACAGTTAGCTGGAAATGAAACAAACCTGTTGATGCCAGCAGGAGCCAGTAGTCTTGTTACTGCCTGTCTCAACACAGCCTCAGGTTTGTTCTTGCTATGTGTCTTGTCCAGTTTCTAGCCTCTGATCTTAGGGTTTAAGTCTTACGAAAGTCCTGTGACATTTCATCCACAAGAAAATCATGTTTCAACCGTCCTCTCAAATTTCATCTTCATTTTTTGTCATGCCTGCTCATTATTTTTGGTGTGAGAGTTCCAGTCTGCAAGTTGGTCCACCAACATGGTTCCCCTGACTTTCACTTGTCAAAAATGTGAGTTTCATAATACGTTATAGTTTATGAATAATTCTTGCAAAACATTCTCAATCCCCTCATCTATACTTCTATGCTCATTAGTTTATCTCCCATGATGAATGTTAGCATTGTCACTCATGTCATAAACCTCCACCAACCCGTTAGCATAGCTATGAGTGCTCATTATCTATCCTCCGAAGTCTAACAGTTGTACTATTAACTATTTCTTAGACTGGAAATCAGAGCCTGGAAATGGACAAATCGGTTGTCATGTTGTTGTGTCATTGTGCGGGCAGAATCATTATGCATTCAGCCAGCTATTGGTTCTCCTCCAGTGCAAACTATGTGCGTGATAGAGTTGCAATCAACGCTGACGTGACACTGATTAACACGAGAAGACTTCATATGGGCGAGATTCGAACATGAATACAGAATCATATCTCAGACATGAGATGTGTAAATGATGATGAATGTATTTTATCACTCAATATGATGACTTTGTCCATGTACCTCGTTCCTCTTCATTGTGAGTTCATACTCCACATGTCACCTTACTTTATCTGTCAGTGCAGAACAGTTTGGGGTTTTTCTGAACACAATGTCTGTTTTATTCTTTATTCTAAGAAGCTAACCCTGAAGCACACTCTTTCTCTCTTGTCTATGATGTAAACACAGACATATAAACAAGAGACTAATGAAAGAAATAAATAGATTGTGGAGCCTGCCTCATGTCTCCACCTCTCTCCATTACTAATGGACTAGTTGCTTTGCTCTCGGCAGAAGAGTCATTATGGGCCTGATCGGTCCAATTTGCTGTCAAAATGCCCAGTGTGCCCTGCCTCTGGGTCAATGTGAAACCCTTGAATGAAATACGACGTGACTGATGTGGTTTATCTCAGTGTCGCTCTCTAAACGTAGATGGCATGCACAGTACATCATTGAACTTTGTTTCCCACTTCTCTGTGTCTTGGCGTAGACAGATAGAGTAAACACAAATCTGCACTTTAAAAATTCACTCGATCAAAGTCCAAATAGGAGTTCTTGTTACAGCGAGTTGCAGTCAGGATACTCTGTTTGCTACTCAGGCATACGAAACTCAAATCACTTTCCTCAGCAGTAAAGAACAGCAGAGCTGGCAATCCGTTGAGTTTAGTACCTGTGTCAACACATGGCTGAAGAAAACCCCCGCTGTGCTGTGATAGGTGAACCAGCGACCCAGGCCACGGACACTCACTTTGACAAATCACTCGCTCTCAGCTGTGCCTGGAAGCCCATATGGAGGATCCCTGCTGGGACTGAAGGGTGTGTAACCCATACCTGATTTATCTTGCCTCTACTCTCCTTCCCATCATCCCTCTATTTCTCTTTCTCTCTCTTTCTGCACTCTATGCCATTAACCCCAAGGGGCTACCACTTGCTGAAAGGCCCTAACAGAAGCTCTGCCAGCTACTGGCCTACTGCTGTGATGAACTAAGTTCCAGGAAAGGATAGCACTAGGTTAAATGGAGCTCTGGTCAGTGATACAACAAGGACATCAGGCTCAATAATGATGACCTTTTTTTTAAATGGCACAGTGATGAACCAACATAAACAAAGCACAATTCATTAATATTGTGGGTTAAGGTTTGGGATAAAACTGTGGAGCATTTGTTTGCATATGCAAGTCATAACCAATGTCATCACCGTCCTTGTTGTAATAATGTTCTGAACATAGGTAGCTGTCGAACGCACTGTATCTAAGCCCAACTCTACCACAATCCTGTGGTCTCAAGTGCAAAAAGGAGGCTTCGTGTGATAAGAAATAGTGAGCGAGAAACAGCCGGATTGGGCAAATCCAGTGAGCATGAAATAAAGCATCAGTCCCTTTGTATCAAATGCTATAGACTGCATTGCTTTGATGTCAGATGCATGGGGAAATGGGACTCTAATATTAGCTCGGTAAAATGGGGTCTAAACAGGGAATGTATCTAAATGATGTAGCGGCACTGCTAAGGAGGACATAGCCATTTTCTCTTTCTTTTAGATCAGAATCAGAATCAGAATCAGCTTTATTCGCCAAGTATGTTGCACATACAAGGAATTTGATTTGGTCTTTTGTA
>JAUMTR010000011.1:5873674-6002772 GCA_032270685.1 Microctenopoma stevenorrisi
GAAGTTGTAGATCCACTGACAGGTGGAGGAGGGAACAGAGAGCTGGGAGAGTTTGGAGGAGAGTGTCTCAGGGATGATGGTGTTAAGTCCACAAACAGAACTCTGGCATATGTGCCAGGGCAGTCAGGATGTTCCAGGATGTAATTAAGATGATGTAATCCCCTCACTCCCAGACAAACTAACTGTCCGAGACCCCCCCCCTTCAATTCCTGAATTGAGTTAATTAACCATCATCGCCAAAAAAAGGATAAGATAAAAATAATGGAGAAATTAAAAACAGAGACACTGTGTACTTTAATGAACCAAACAATGAAAAACAATCACATGTCAAATAAAAACAACGGAAAACGATAAATGCAAAGATAAATGTGAATCACAGACATGTGCTGCAGTAGACATACGTAGACTGACTGAGGCATCGGTGAGCAACATGCAGTATGTAGATGTAAGTGTTGTTTTTAGAGCATGACAGTAAGCTGGCACGTTTTCCTGGGGCAGCTAATCAATGCTTGCTGACTCCTTTCGTGTAAAACTGTGTATTAGTGGTGGTCATTTGTTGGATTTTTGTGCCAATGTTAGGGAATAGGATGGTGTTCACGTTTGGGGGCCAGGAGTTGCCGTGGGCGATAGACAACCTTTATACTGTATTATCTCAGCAGACATCTTCCTAGTTCTGCAGGCTGCCAGTCTGGGGCCTTTAGTTATTTACTGCATTATCTTCAGAGTGATAACTGGGGGTAGAAAAACGTGTTTATCTGTTGGTTCCGCTTCATCGCTGCACAAAGACAGAACCAGAAAGCAGCACATAGAAGTAGGGTCTGGGAGCATGCAGACTGCAGTTCTTGTGATTTAACTAGGAACAGTAATCATCCCATTTAATGAACTTTTCTGATACAGGACAGATACAAGAAAATGTTGCTTGTCTTGTACGTTATAAATAATATACTTATTATACTTAAAATATTACTTATATAGCATAAGGTAATAGCAGTATTCTAACAATTTATTTATTTTCTATCTGTGAAGATTTCACACATCAATTGCAAACCACCCACGAATTCAACGTTCATATTTTCATATGAACTCCTTGAGGCATTATTGCGCCTACTCTAGACGAATGCAATGTCTGTGAAAACACAAAATCCATGTATGTTGGCTGCTGTTGTGTTTCAGAGTCCATTACCAGCCTCCTGGCTTTACAGGGATTTCTTTATCGAGCCAGCTGCTCATTTAAATGCATTGGACGCCATTAACGATGAGATATCACCTGTCTGCCCTGGACAAAGTATGACAGAACAATAAAAAGCGGAATGCCCCGGATGCCCTCGCATCCATTTAAGCACCGGGTGAATCACAAAAGCAGAGTAGGAAAGTAATAGGCGCAGAGGAAAATACAAACTCACACTTTGAGCAATGCGCTGGTTATAGTTGATCGTAGCCTTGTAGTATAAAAGGCTCATAGTTTATACCAAGTCCTTGACGTTGTGCATATGGATGTTTTATCTATAATGTGAATATTGTGCATTGAGAGTGGGTCAAAGTTCAGACAACAAACATGTACTCATGACGCATCAGTGTAACGATGAATGATTGTACGATGAACGATGTGAATTCACTGCAAAAGCATCAATGACCCACCAAGTCAGACAAATAGCTAAAAACTATTTATTAAAATATGATTTCAATCGTTGCTGACATCTATTTCTATCCTTTTTAAGTAGCTTTCTAATCTTACATTGCATCACAGGCTCCATCTATGTGGTACTCACCTACTGGCGACCTGTCTCTCTCCTCCATGGTCCTGCATCCGACCGGCGAGCAGAGCTGCTCCGCTCCGCTCAGCACTGATCCTCTGGGGTCAGCAGGGGACTGATGGGCGCCTCTCTTCGCTCGTGTTGGATCAGTTATAGGTGCTAGGAAATGCGCGCGTGCCCTTCAAAAACCTCACGGCTCACAATTCCTGTCCTGTTTCTGGAGATGCTGGTCAGTTTCTGACTATCTTCGGAGGCGGACTAAATCAGAGCATCCTCTGCTGGATGCTGAGGCGAGGACACAGGCTGGGATCCCTCCTCTGATCGCCCACCATCTCAACCTGCCAAGCATCGCGAGGAGGGTAGGTGATCATCTCTCGCTCCTCCAGTGGTCTGCATGACCCAGTTCACCAGCACACGCACTGACGCGAACCCGTTCATTCACATCCGCGCAGGATGCTCGGCGAAGCTCTGCTCTCTGCAGCGCGCGTGGATAAATCTGCAGCTTCACTTCTTAACTTAGTTCTGCGCTCCTCTGCCTCTGTCCCCTGGTCGCTGTGTTTTGTCCGTCGGTCCACTGGGACTCTGGCTTTAAGTGCAGGTTGGTCTCAGATTGTTTGTTTGTCTGCTGGTCCTACCAGTCAGCTCCTTCATTGTTCACCGTCTCCACCCTCTGGTAAACTAATATGCTCACGTGTCCTGGGTCCTAGTGCCTGGATTCTCCCGTTCACCCATCTGACTTCAATGCGTCCACGATCTGTATTTTTAATTCATGCTTTGGATGATCACGATGCTCCAGTCTTGCATTATTCAACAGCTTATGGCCTCAACTGGTTGACTTTGCCAGCTGTCCTTCTTAGTCTTTCATTTAACTCGCTGCCCTAGCAGCTCCCCTCCACTGTACACGTTTAACTACAGGCCTCCTGCCAGACATGTTTGCCAGGCAGAACAGATTGGTCTGGGAAAACAGCATCAACATGAAGGGGTAACCTCAATGCATCATTATCAGAGATCACTGTAAGAGGTGAAACCAATTTTATGTGCTTTTCTTCCAACTTGAATTACTGCAGGCCACAAAGACACAATATATAACATTCACAGTATCAAACAACTTGTCCTTCCTGTGTGCACGTTTCCTGTGTCTTATTTAAGCTTTTTAGACTTTCTACTCAATAACTCCACTTTCAGAGACAGACCCATGGCTGAAAACATTAGGAAAAGTATTTTAATCAGTACAGTGGAATAAGATCTTTCTTGAAATAAAACAGTTTTTAGTCTCATTTTTAGTAGACTGGTTCATATTGAATTGCTGCAGAGGCAGTTTCCTCGTTGTGGGGAACAGAGCTGTCATAAATCATAGTGAAGGTCAAGCAGTTTGAGCTGACAGCAAAGAGCACCGAGGGTCAAGCGCAGCAGGAAGACACACCTCTGAGCTGTGAACAAATGGAGCAAGGCTGTGCCTCCTGTTCTCCCTCCCTCTCTCCTTTTCCAGATTCCAGACCCACGTCCTACTTTCTACTTTTTATGTCACCTCAAGTTTTCCTCCCCTTATTACAAGAGGATGGCCTTGTTTTTTCTATGTTCTCAAATTTGTCTTCTTGTAGATTTGGGCACAGTTTGTGTCCTAGTTGCACAGTAGACTGCAGAGTCACAGTGGGTGTGGATATATTTATGCAGGGATTCAAACACTGTTGGGGCTTTTAATGTTTCAAAATAAAATGTATTTTTGCTCATACGTCATACTTTTATTTATTGACTGTATTAATTGTTGCTTGAATTAATTAGCAAAAGTGGAGGACACAGGAGAAAAAGCCAAGTCATCTTGCAGATGTAAAAAACACTAAATCTCAACTACAGCTCTAATGAAATTAAAACAAACATTTAGACTAGACCATCAAATTACACAAAATGTTCTATGTCAGCAGTACCATCTCTAATGAAATGCCTTGTCACATTTCCCCTCCCTCTTTATAGCTTTTAACCATATCTTCTTTTCTAATGTGTTGCCACTTGTTCTTCCTTATAAAATAAAAACAAATCTCTTTATTGTTTTAATAAAATTAACTGATAGAATGCGAAGAAGTAGGTTGTTTTGGTGTAAATTTAACGTGAGACTACGTTTCCCACAATGCCTTTGGTAGATCATGACGTTTAAACTGCGCGCGTGCAACCTTGGCGTGTTGCTAAATGAGCTGTGAAAACTGCTTTAAGACGTTTTCTTTGCTTCTTTGACATGAACATTGTTTCGCAGTCATGAGCAGATATGTTTTCCCTGTGTCTGTTTTTGGGACAGTGTTTGGGTGCGCTGCTTTGCTGAAGTGAGTAACCCGATTCCACTGTATCACGATGTCACTGTAGATTTTAAATTCAACGTCCTGTTTCTGCTAATAGCAAAACCTTTGAGTTAAGGGTTGGGGTTGAACTGTTGGAGCAGAACCTCCCAATATCCTGGTTTGTGTTTGTACAAACTGAAGTGTATATACTCATTAGATTTAACACATACGTGTACAACATACCTGGAAACTATAAAATGTGGTTCTTCTCTAACACAAAGTAAAAAAAGCAGGACTGCTCTAAAGCGTATGTATACACTCATGTTGAATCTGTGTGTGTCCTCTTATGTTTCTTAGTTACTGAGAACAACTGCAAAGGGTCTTTAAAATCTGTATTTTATAATATCATATTGGAGCTGCATATTTCTTAATATATTATATTAAAAGTATGACTAATTATTTTAATGCTTAAAAAGGATGTAGCACTGAACTAAACTTATTTCCTCTCACAGGAACCATGTGACTGGAGGCCGATGTCCTAGTAAAGCTACCATTAATGGAAAGACCGTGATTATAACAGGAGCTAACAGAGGCATTGGGAAAGAGACTGCCCAAGAACTGGCCAAAAGAGGTGAGAAGAAAATGTGTTGTTACTTTAGTATTTTGTATAGACAACATAAAACATTCACTTTGATCTCAGTGACCTGATTCTGCTCTTTTACCCACATCGTCAGGGGGTCGGATCATTATGGGATGCCGGGACATGGAGAAATGTGAGGCGGCTGCAAAAGAAATACGAGGAAAAACCATGAATCCTCACGTTTATGCGTGTCACCTCGACCTGGCCTCCATGAAATCCATTCGAGAGTTTGCAGAGAGAGTCAAACAAGGTGAGGAGGCATGTGACATGCGCCGATTACGGTCACTCTACCTCTATCGGTATTGGAAGTACAGCATAGCTGGTAACAATTTTAAGCATATTTCCTTGCAGAGGAGCAGCATGTGGATATCCTTATAAACAACGCAGGGGTCATGAGATGTCCTGCATGGAAGACGGATGATGGCTTTGACATGCAGTTTGGAGTGAATCACCTAGGTACTTTACTGACTGGATGAAATACCCAGTGGTGTCTGTTCTTCTATACTGGGTTATTAGATTCTAATAAAGTCTCTTCTTCACCATCACAAACTGATTTCAGTAGTTTCTGTCTTTCTCCAGGCCACTTCTTGTTGACAAATCTTCTGCTGGATAAGTTGAAAGAGTCCGCCCCCAGTAGAGTGATCAACCTGGCCTCGCTCGCCCACATCGCTGGAAAGATTGACTTTGAGGACTTGAACTGGGAGAAGAAGAAGTTTGATACCAAGCAGGCGTACTGTCAGAGCAAGCTTGCCAATGTTCTGTTCACCAGAGAGCTCGCCAAGCGATTACAAGGCAAGTCTACTGGCTGTTTCATATGTGGGCATATGTGGGAGGGAGTACGGCCTGTGTTCTTGTTTGTAATTGGCCATTGGATATATATTTTTAAACGGTGCTGGTGTGTGTGTGCGTGTGTGTGTGTGCGCGTGTGTGTGTGTGTGTGCGTGTGCGTGTGTGTGTGTGTGCGTGCGTGCGTGTGTGTGTGAATAACAGGCACAGGAGTCACAGTGAACGCTGTGCACCCTGGCGTTGTTGCTACGGAGCTTGGGAGGCACACCGGCCTGCACCAATCACAGTTCTCAAGCTCAATTCTCAGTGAGTATCCTGCTTCCTTATTGGATTCTGAATATAGCGAAATGAAAAAATCCAGCCAGGTTCTGTGAACTTTTTATTTCCATCTTCATGTTCTGTTTAAGTAGGAAACGTGAATCAATTGATCATTCTTATACTTTCCAATGGACTATTATTATTATTACTAACAAGAAGAATGGTATTCTTATAGGTGGTTGACGTTTCATGAATAGTGGGGTTAAGGTTCCTCTGTAGTCAGGTAATATAATAAAAAATATCATATGTTGTGCTTGTAAAATCCTAAACTGTAAAGTAAGTAAATGTAATGAAGATGTAACTTAATTTTAACTGTAATTCCACCACTGGTTTGACTTTCACTCAAAGGTTTTATTTATTTTTAGAACCAGTGCAGGAGCATTTCAACTTTAACAGAATTTCAAGGAAATACCACAGAAATCAATGTTTCCCTCTGCACCTACAATATTCTGCATCACCCCAAACACCTTTTTGAAAAACCTTTTTTCAGTTTAAATAAATCGAGAACAAAATAAATAAACTAAACTCACCAGTGGTACCGCTGCTGCTGCTGCTGCCACAGCTCGTCTTTACTCATTCTGGGATGGATTTCTTCACAATGGCTATATTTAACTTCATGCACCCGGTATAATAGGCAGCCTTCACTATGGGTAGAACAGTGTTTCATGTTGGAGTGATTTACAGTCAATGTCGAAATAGAAAGTTGAACAAAATGTTAAACCTGCCGGTTTTTGGTTGTGAACAAATGTAATGTAAACACACACGATACAATATTAAAATGACCAGGTTTCATTTCATCGTATATCAATGACAACAGCAGGACTTCTGTTGGTACTTGGATTAATCTTTGTGGTCTCCACTGAAACACATACAGGCCCTGTTTTCTCCCTGATGGTGAAGAGCCCAGAGCTGGGTGCCCAGTCAAGCGTTTACCTGGCTGTGTCGGAGGAGTTGGAGGGGCTGACGGGGCGGTACTATGATGTAATGACAGAGAAGGAACCGGCACCACAGGCCCTTGATAAAGAGGCAGCTTGCAGGCTTTGGGAGGTCAGCAGCAGACTGGTGGGTCTAGAACAAGAAGGACAGCACGGCAGGTCAAACCCATCAGCAGAGGGACAAAGTGAAACTGCACGGACACATGGATGAAGCAGAGAAGCAGCTGTCAGTGCTGTGGGTCCCTGGTCTCTGGGTTAGCAGAGAATAAAGGACTTTGTGCTGTACTAGACTCATATAAATAATGGTTGGCTGTATAATGGACGTCTGCTGCAAATGCCTTAATGTGTCCTGCATCAGGATATGTTCTTAAAAAATGCATAACAAACTGTGGAAAAGTATCACTTTTATTCTCTTACAAATAAAACGCGGAATTGATGGAAAACACAACACTTGCATACTTCATTAGATTTATTTTCCCTCACTAGATTTTAAAGTTTCAGTTATTTTTATAGTTTATCTATATATGTTGTGCTTTTTAAAATCTATTTATAATTTGTTTTACATTTTTGATACTTTTATAGAAATGAAAATATTACTTATGATTAAATGTTAGCTAGTTTAAAAAAATATATCAGAAGTTCTTACTTTTATTTTTTCCATGGTATTCATTTAAAGTTATAGGAAAAAATTATATAATGATAATTAAAATTTGGTGAAGCTTTACCAACTAAATAACAGCTAAAATACAGTTCTAGCAAAGATATATATATATATATATATATATATATATATATATTGATTGAAGGCTGAGCAACTTAATAAAACATATTATTTTCAGTAGCTCACTTGAGCAATGCTGATGTGTGTAGTGCCATCTAGCTGCCAAGCATTAAAACACAGGCGCTAAGGAGCCAAGCAGCATCACGCTCAGTAGTTTTTACATGTTTTTCACACAATGTTGTACACATCATGTATACATTACAGCCGTTGTGTTTAAAGCCCCCCCCCCCCCATTGAAAACTATGTATATGTGTGTGAATAATATATATGTATAATATAATAAAATTAAAATCAATTTACAGCCACTCATCTAATTTTGGTAAGTTATCACAGTAACATCACATGTTTATGCCACAGTGTGCTTGGAGATTATACTGTAAACCATGAGGTTTTAGACAAAGCTGTGCTTGGAGGTAAACGGGGTTTTAAACAGTCCAAGCATCCTCTTGTTTACTTCTACCATTTGAAGCACAAATCCCGTTAGAAAAAGCGCTCATTTTACATTTCTGATCCTCCACTCCAGACGTATTAGAGGGATCTATTGCATAGGGCTTTTTCCAACTCCAAGTCCCAGAGTGCGGATCAATAAGGCGCACTCTGTGCGCTAATGCGCACCGATCAGCCTTCAACATGACACCAGATACGGCGGATCGTTTATTACAGGACTGGAGTGACCACTCGAGACTCATTGTTGTTGCAATACTAGAAGTTGATGGGTTACAGAGACGAGCTAGAGAAGTGCAGGATTTACTTGTGCTCCTTGGACTGAAATGACATTTCCAGTCTCTGGGGTATGTTGCTGTCTGGTGTGGATTTTCTTTCTGGCATGAATCAAATCACCTGAAAAGTTTAGTGCCTGGATCGTTTTCTGAATATTGATCCTTTTTGTATCGCTTTATCACTCGTATTACTACGTATTTTATCAATCTTATGCGAAGCAGAACATGTTTGGACAGCGACACATTTGTGCTCTTGAACACACCTCGAACGTACTTCATTGCCCACAATGCATCGCTGAAGGATGTTGAAAAAGTGAGCGTCTAAGGGGCGAAAAAGTCTCCCCTGGAAGAAATAAGAGGCAGTACAACAGTGCAGAGAGAAAGATAAACCACTAATTAGATCTGGCGTCTCGTGTTTCACCTCAGGAGTTTCTTCGCTTCTTCTTTTGTGCTACTAAAACTTCAGAAGGTAAAAAGACGACGGCTGGTAACAATTGGACTTCACAGCTGAGTCCTGACAGAGAGTCGAAATCGGAACGAGTAGTTCAACGATCCTTCTCAAAACATCTGGAAGAAAGTGTAAATTCAAGCATTATTTGACCAACATGATATGATGATATAGCACCTTGACCAAACTCTTGCAGAAAGCTTTATTCTAATGTGTGACACCTGTATTTACAGACCAGACTTCATTATTTATCAGCATGACAGAGCCGCAGAGCAGTGGAGAGCTGCTGCCGGAAGATGTAGGTACAGATGACTGCCTGACTTCATACACACACCTGTACAGTCCAGATCTACTAAAGTAAGAGGCTTTCAGTATTTGATTTTATTGCTTTACTGTAGTACTGAAGTGACCCTTGTTTTGCACTTTATCTTTCAGCAATCAGGTTGCTTTTATCACAGGTGGGGGATCTGGAATTGGATTCAGGATAGCTGAAATATTCATGAGGTCAGCTGAAAGTTCCTGCATAACATTTTGGAAATATCAATATTAAGTCAAATTATTTACATATGTAATTTAGCATAATTAAATATGAAACATTTAGAGTCAGTGAAACAGCGAATGTGTGAATGACCTGGTACACTGTGCCCTTTAAACCTTCCAGCAACCAGCCTTTTATCTGGCTGACAGACATTTTGTAGATGTGACAAAGTTGAACTTGAACAATCATTTACTCATGGGATGTAAATGACTGATCAGTTATCAAAATTTCATAACACGTAATAAGTACCTGTCCTCCTGACTGTTTGATGAACAGGATCTTTGAAGCTTTTCTTCATCCGTACCTTTCACATAATTGTTCTTTTATCATAATTTGAATCTTGCGTTCACTGCTTCATGTCCCTTACTCTTATATCCGATCTGTTTTGTCATTAGTTACTCTCTTCTCTCTGCCCTTTAACCTTATTTATGCAGACATTCACTTATATCCCATTACTATTCAGAATGTGCATTTTACAGTTGTTTGTACGTTTCACTGCAAAATAACTCTCGTTATTCTCTTTCTTTCAGACATGGATGTGACACCGCCATTGCCAGCAGAAACGTGGACAAACTCAAAGAGGTTGTGCGTCTTGCATATTTTGCACAGTCCTGAAAGACATTTTCCAAACCATGACTAAATGTGCATGTGCTGACAGCATCTAATATGACGGTGTATTTTCCTAGGCAGCTACAAAGCTGTCTGCTGTGTCAGGACGCCGCTGTCTCCCTTTGTGTGTGGATGTGAGGCGGCCTGAGACCATCACAGCAGCTGTGGACGAGACGCTGAAAGAGTTGGGTCGTATAGACATCCTTATTAACAGTACGTGGTCTCTTAAATCTAAAAGAAAGTCTAAAAGATGTGTGGTTGTCCAGTTTTATTGGTCACATACATAGTTACACAGTGTTCGATGTGTTTATTTGTAAATTCTTTCTTTGCATCGTAGTGTCCGCTACAATCAAATTGAATGCAGCTTCATATTTAATGAACTACTTTAAATATTGAAGTCATTTATAGTGTTAATGAAAAACTTTGTTCATCCGTCAGCCACAGTCGTCATTCTGTGTTTGACAGACGCTGCTGGAAACTTCCTCTGCCCGGCTACCTCACTCTCTTTCAATGCCTTCAAGACTGTCATGGAAATAGACACCATGGGTACATTCAACACCAGCAAAGTGGTTTTTGAGAAATGGTTTAAGGTACATTTCTATCTGTGCCTGTGTATTTTTATCTCTTTACATTTTTGTACAATAATTCTTAATTTAAAATGAATGAGCTATAAGTCATGAATTTAGAGCGTGTAAATATTAATAATATTGAAGCTAATTTTATCATTTACTTATTACATCAATTGGTGGCCAGGATCATGGTGGAAACATAGTGAACATCTCTGCAACTCTTGGATATAAGGGCCAGGCCCTCCAGGTGCATGCTGGCTCTGCTAAAGCTGCAAACGGTAAGAGCAACTAGTGTTGTGTAATCAAAATAAGAACCTCTGAATCTACTCCATGTTGTCTCTACTGTCGCCAGATGCCATGACCAAGCACCTGGCTGTGGAGTGGGGGCCGAATAGGGTGAGGGTCAATGCTGTGGCACCAGGCCCTGTGTCTGGCACAGAGGGCTTCCGGAGACTGGGTAAAGACACAAACACAACACTGACAACAGAACTCTTTTACTGGCTACTAGACATTAGGGGCTAACATCAAATTACAACATTACATGTTTTGTTACACTTGTACCCCAATGGGATAACAGGCAGTCGCAAGATGATCTTTGTGGAAAGATCAACTAATTGATAGAAAAATAGAAATGAAACCTTAAACCAGTTGAAGTACAAACACAGTATTAATAATAGTAAGCTACAAACACTTGAAATGCCATTTATACTTACAGTAAAGCACTTTGTTGTAAGTATGCAAACATATGCAGACAGTTCACTTGATGACAACAGAGTCAGATTCAAGCAAAATAACAAATCTCAGTTTTTAGGTTTTATGACATTTTTCAAAAGGCCTTTTCTGGAAAAGCAATAACTAATTTTAATCCCTCAGGTGGCTTCACAGCTGAGGCTGTTGGTGCCTTCCAGTCCATTCCTCTGCAGCGTGCAGGCAACAAAACAGAAATGGCCCACTGCACTCTTTTCCTAGCCAGCCCAGCATCCTCTTATGTGACTGGAGCCATCCTGGTGGCTGACGGTGGGGCGTGGCTGACCTCAGCCAACGACGTCTCCATGCTGTTGGGTATATCCTCCTCTAAATCTGCTAAACTCTGAACAGATGCTCTCCTGTCCTCCTCCTAACCAAGGTGTGTAGGAGGAGGTATACATGGAGGTTATTATACAGTGGATTTTATAATATCAAAGTTAATGAGAAAAACACAGTAGTACTCACATTAATCCATTCGTTTCTCTTTTACAGGTTACTGGTCATCTGAGAAGAAAGGAGAAAAATGAATGCTGAAATCAAGTATTTTAGAGGGAATAATAAATAATACTGATGTGCTAAATGTGCAACATTTATGATCTCTATCCCCACTGTAGCCTTAAGTGAGTATTTCTAACTGGCTAGAGGAGCTCAACACTAACATACAGCATGTAAAAAAATGTATTTACCTTTTTCCTGACTGACAACTTCCAGTGGACACAGCTTAATATCCTTTCTCCAGACACTGCAAACTCCATGACTGGACTTACTGGCATAAAAAAGTTCAGTGATCGTTGTAATCTGTGTAATGGAAAACAATTCAGGGATTTTGGTGTTTTGTGTCATACATTTCAAATACTATATGACATTGTTAATCATAAATTAAAGATGTATGTTTGAAGATGTGTAAATAAACTCACTACCACTGCAAATCAGATGAGGGCGCCAGAACATTACACTTGCATCCAGTTTCTAATGTCTCTCTAAATCTAAAGATCTCGGGTTTAAATGAACTGTCCAACACTCAAATCATACAAAGGTGTATTAAGAGTAATTTAAAGAATGAAACACAAACACTGAGCAAGTCACATCTCCATTAGAAAAGTCCCCTTGCTGACGCTGAACTTTGACCTCTTTGCTATTAAAAATTATTACATATCTCCGACATGTAGGAGCTTTTCTGTATTGCAGGGATGGGTTTTGAGGACTAACACGAATCCTGGGCTCCCGGGGCTGCTTTACAGCCTGTGACACTGCGGGGTGTTTTGTACGCTTGCGTGAAACGTCAGCGGAGTGTATGCGGCTGGAGGAGGAGGAGGAGGAGGAGGATGGGACACTGCTGATGCTGATGAGAGAGAGCTTTCCGTGGCTGTGATCAACATCGCTGGACTCGCTGCCGGATCGCGGAGCTTCTTTTGTCCCTATTTAACACCGCTTGGTTCCGCTGTGGGTTCCGACGAGGGACATGGACCCGGGTGTTTGTTGGAGACGAGACTAAAAAAAGAAACCGAAGAGAGGAGGACGGTTTCGTGTCGTCACTCGTCTGGCCTGTCTTGTGAGCGACACAGGTGGATAACAGCTGGAAAACGGCATCCGAAAGGAAAAATAATCCCGGCCTGTCAACACAGACGACAGTTTCAGCCATCTCTTTCGAGCTGCGATACGTTAGCGTTAACATTTGGTTTAATTTAAATGTGAAAGATAGCAATGGGGTCTGTTTGGCGTGTTAGCTAGCTAATAGGCTAATTTCGCTAGCTAGTCAGTTAGCAGGTTTCCCGACCAATGGCACGTAAGAAGTGGGATGCTCGAAGGAGGAGTTAACGTTGGTTGCTAGCATAAATTCATTCGAGGAGAGGCACTCGGCGATTTGACCAGCAAACCGCATTCTAATGATAAAAGTGGGATTAATGTTTCAGCTCTAAATTAAGCCAGGTATGACCGTGCTCACGTCGGCTCCTCGGCAAAGTAGCTTGCGATTGATTGCGGTCAGATAGTCGGCTGAGAAAGCTAATGTGGGCAAACATTCGTGATTTTTACGCCTTAAATCGTGTTGTTTCAAACAAAAGTCGCTGTTAGAGAGGCAGTCAGCTCTTTTTTGACTCGTTTTTTGGGGGGTTTGGTTGGTCTTCAGGCCAAAGTGAAGCATGTTGATGTTGGATCCACTGAAGCTGAAACGTTTGGATACAACCAGGACTGGACCAGAAACGGACATAGTGAGTCCAAATAATTTAAATCAGTGCGGTATTCACGAAAGCTAAAGGCTTAAAAATGAGCTTTGACTTCAGGTAACATTGTTGTCAGGATTTATAAGGCAACCATTGAAGTTAAGTTGTTATTCCTCTGGTTGACTGACATTGTTTTTGAGCCAGCATATCTTCCTAAAATGATATCTTCTAGTTAAATTATAAAAGTCGCCATAGCAGCATTTGTTAAATGTCAGAGGCAAACAATACCTGAAGGAATCCCTATAAATTATTTTGAGATTCAACTGAACATGTGTAGTGCCATTTAAAACATGGCATTAAAGTTGAAGGACTGGATCTTGACGACAGCAGCGAGATAAGATATATGACCACCTTTTAGTTTAGAAAAGAGGAAGAGACCTTTTAAATGGAACCGACGGTTTTGTCTGGCCCTTTGGGGCACTCGCAGTGGGAGTCAGACCAGCCATTTCCTGTAGGATTTCATACACTAAATTCAGACAGCGGAGGTGTCTTTGGTCAAAACAAGAGTGACCAGACAGGTTTCGATTTCCGGAATGGCAACCAACATCAAACATCCCAACTAAGTCAAGACAAAAACGTTTTCCAGGACAAGCTGATGGAGTTGGACAACCTCATAAATATTTCTGATTTGTCATGTGGAGATTTAAATTGTGAGGAAGATTCCCATGCTCTCCATACTTTTCATATAGAGGAATTGTCCTACACAGAAAAAACGGATGAATCTGATGAAAACCGTGACTGCACTTTGTCATGGCTCTTTTCTTCTAACCTCACTGATGTGTTTGGGGACAACTCTGCTTATAAGGAATTGACTATGGCACAGGAGGCCCCAGTTGTGAGTGAAAATACCTTCAGTACTGATGCTGAGTTAATAAGTTTCAGTGTACCGGACTCCCCATCAAAAATCTCTCAGGGGAATTTCGAGATCAACACAGGGCATCCTTTTTTGATGGTAGATCTCCTCTCAAATGAACCCTGTAATCTGCCACCGGAGTCTTCAGGTGAGTTAAACCCACAGGGTGGCAGTGAGGACCTTGTAGATATCTCAAAAGAGACGCCGGCAGACCTCCCTCTCTCACAGAACAGGGAGACTTTGTCACCTGAGACTGGAGACAAAGGTTTATTATCTGATCAAGTGACTGAGCTGCGTGTAACGTGTAGCACTACCCTGAAAGGTTTAGCTGAGAACTGCCTCCCACAAAACCACATCAGCACGCCACTGGAGTGTTTCGAAGGATCTGTGCCTTTGTTGGATTTAGAGGTTCCAAGTTGTGACAGCAGTCTGAGCCTGTGCCCTGCCAGTCCTGTCTCTGATATCTGCACAGGTGCGCCCTTAAATTTAGTTAAAGAGGAGTCGGAGGAGGAACATGCAGGAGCGATTGTAATTAGAAATTTGACTTCAGAGCAACCCAGTAATAATGACTTGGTCGGTCTGAATTTGTCAGATGAATCGTCGTCACTGACCGTAGCTCTGGTTGAAGATGCCTTCATCCAGGGTGAGCTTACCAGTGATGGCTCCTCTGTGGAGAAAGTATCAAAGGATTTGATGGAAGACAACTTTTGTTCTGAGGCCAAAAAATACAGGAATGAGGCAATGGCTTTGGATCTGTGCCTGACTGCTGATGAGGTCCACGATGGGAAACCGTGGGACTTGAAGCCACAAGAGGATGTACAGAATGGAAGCGTTCACAATCCGTCAATTGAGAGGGAAGAGGAGAGGTTGACGGACATTAATGAGCTGGAGGGATCAGACTGTCATGAAGTGGCTTCTTTTGATTTTTCACTTCAGGACTTGAACACTTCTTCTCCAGAGGCTGTATGGACTAGTGAGCAAACTGTTGAGCCAATTTCCTGCTCCAAGATGGTGGTAGATGACTCACTGCCATTGGTTTCAGCTGTGAACACGAACGAGGAAGAAGTCTCCCCGCTAAAAGCTGTGTTCGATGCTTTAGACCAAGATGGAGATGGCTTTGTTCGTATTGAGGAGTTTATGGAGTTTGCTGCTGCCTATGGGGCCGATCAGGTGAGATGCCTTGTTCTTTTGTTGACTTCTGTCTTTTTCATAAGGAGTTTCGGGTACTGCACACTGAGTGAAGTTCTGTGTAAAACTATATGAAACTCCATTTATGTAAATACTTTAATATAGATTTTTGTGCTGAACTCCAGAGAGCTTCCATGCAGAGAGCCTATTTTAATTCAGTTGAAATCCACCTGGCTGATGTTACTTGCTATCAATAATTCAAGTTGCTTAGGATCTAAGTCTGTTTGAAATTCACTATTGTTTCAGTATTGTGAGTAAATCGGGCAAAACATGTCATTTTGCCCCAGTGGTGTTTGCCTAAAATGTTCTTGCAGAGATTAATAGTTCTTGGGAAATGTTTTTCATTTTTAATTCTTAAACTGGGGACTGATTCTGTTAATTCTGCAGCATATTGTCGACACCATGCCTGGATTTGTTCATCTCCTATATTTGCTGAATGTTCAAGAGCTGGGATTTGGTTTGTCACCCAGATAAGTTTGTTAAGCTTATTGTCTGTAATTAAATCTGTCAGGCTGGACTTGCCTCCTTATGTTAAATGACAAACACTGATCTTTAAATTAGCATACCCTGTGGTTTGGCGATAATCTCCTGGGAAGTAGCTGATGCGTTGCACCCTCTACCCATGACTCTTAACCATGTGTGGATTCCCACCCTTTGCACCAGCCCTGTAACATTTTTGCAAAACCACATTCTCACAGCATGCGAGTCACAAGAGGAGGTATAATTTATTAAAAGTTAAAACACACTAAACTAAATTTAAGTCTAGTTTGATTTTTGAGATTGCCAGGTTTAATTTCAAAGCTTAAACATTTGACACAGTTCTCAAAGTTGGTTATTTTTCTCAACATAAATGCTGGTCTGAATGCCTGGCCAATTATTTACAAGAGTCAAACTGATCTGTAGCAAGTAATGACAACAGTGCATTCAGTGCATTGCAACAGTGCATGCAAATTACATAACTAACTGGTACAGTCACCATTATTATTATTATTATTCATAATGAAAGTGTGTCCCATCTGCTCTTAAAAATGTTGAGTAGATTCAGGCAACATAAATCATTTGCAAAACCTTAACAGCCTTAAGTTAAACTATGTTTTATTAACTTGACTGGCTGGAGTAGGGCTGCAACTATTGAGTATTCTTGGAATCGGTTATCCTGACGATTTTTTTCATTGATTAGTTGAGTAAACTGATAAAAAGTATTTTTTGCGTTATAAACAATATTGATACTGCATTATGTCACATGAAAGACCTGTTTATATAAGCATGCAATTGGCTGATATTGATAAATATTAATGCGTTATAACTAGCTCTAGCTAGCTAGTGTTAGTGGAGTGGTTAGTGGTGTTAGCAATTCTAATTGAACATCCCTCAGGCTTGCAAGTAGATGGTTAAACATAAGTAATGTTGCCAAGTCTGTATGTTTTTTCGGTTACACCAGCTCAGTTTGACGATGTAAACACTGAACCACATTGTCCTCCCTAAACGTCTTTGTTGAATGCTCGTCAATAATACCAGTCCAGTGATTCTAAAAAAAAGCCCAAAAAACTCTATGATTTTTTTTTATAATAGTTATTCAAGGAATCGTTGCAGCCCTGGGCTGGAGTAACTTTTGGTTAGATTGTTTTGCGGGCTCATTATACTTTTTTAAATCCCTGTTTTCCCAGTTTAAAGCTCCCCTGGTGCCCCCAATCTGTTCCCGGTCTAGCAATAGGTATCTGTTGCTATCCCCAGGCAGAGAATTGTGAAGGATTAAGAGCAAAATGTGTTTTCCTGAGTCAGACGGGATTCACGGTTTTGGTGCTGCTCACTAACTGCCCATGACCTTGTTTTGAGGGACAGAGCAGAGCTGTTGTTATGGTAGTATAGTGTAAATGAATTCCACCTGTTCTTTGGCTAGGTAGAACTAAAAGTGATACATTTACATGACATCGGGAGGTGATTTTGTTTCGAAGGTGTGGTCCATTGTACTGTTATTCCCCTCAGTCAAGTTTCCCAGAAATAGAGACTCAGCTGCTTCTTTTGGATCACTGCTTCTTAATAGTTTTCCTTGGGCTGATAGTCAGATTGTGCAGATTGAATACTTGTGTTTGTATGTTTTTAGCTGTTGGATATCTGGTTTCTAAGAGCGCTTACAGGAAAGTTCTCTCAGATATCACTCCTTTTGACGATGAGAAACGAGCATGTTTGTCTTTTTCATTTACTATAAGCAAGCAGCTGCAGACATGCTTATCTTCAGAATTTGTGGAATGTTATATAATGCATGTAACCTTTCCATGGATTGGCCGTTCGTTAGCTGAACTCAAGGATCAGTGGGAAAGTCGGATCTGATCTTTCAACTCTTGACAAACACATTATGGTTTGTTTTTTTTCCAAGGTGGCAAAGGTTTATAGACACGCATTATGATTGTTTCTTTGCCGAGTTAGCAATGGTTCATTCTTATCATATCGGTTTGGAATACATGCGAATGTGCTTGTCATATTTGAATAAGCTCTGACCTGATATGCCCTTGTGTTTCAGTCATCTGGAGATAAAAGTGGTTTGAATAACCTCCATAGCTCAGTATAAAGGTTATTCAAAAAGGGTTTCAAGTGTAGTTGGTATTAAGCACTAAAATTAAGATTTTTTTAGGGATTTTTTTAATTAGCTGCAGTTTTTTTATTTACTAAAATAAATAATAAGTAAATACCAAAATACTTGTTTGGCATAATTCAAGGTGGAAGCAGGTGTAGCATGTGCTGTACTTCTTTGCAAATATCTCAGCAGCCTGTCAAAAGCAGCAGGAATCTAGTCATTTGCATGCATGTTCATCTTATGTTTTTATGCTAAGCATGCAAATATTTTCGCCAGTATTATTCCAGGATATGATAGTAACTGTTTGCATTCATACACACATATGACATTGTGTTTAATTTGAATAAATATTTTTCAAAGCAGAAGACAAATTTTAAAATGTGTTGACTCTCAGAAATATTCAGACCTAAAAGAGTAGCCATGGTAGGGGGAACATGACACATGTTCACCTAGCAATTTATTTCATTACATCTTTGATCATATTTACTAACACATTACCAGGTGAGACATATTTTTCAGCAGGATAACTTTCTTTTAACTAAGATAAAAGAAAGTAGGTTGATTTCTGGCCTGGCAGTACATATAAAGTAATGAAACTATTTAATTATTTCTATACCTATGTCTGTAAAAATGTAATGTTACTGAAATGATCTTTTTAACCAACACTCGCAGTCTTTATTCTCTGGTTTGGACCCTGATTCTGCACAAGAGCCATACAGAAATGCATTGTGGAGGAGTCTCTTGTCAGTTGACACTCCCAACCCTACTTTAGCCAGCCTCCCCCACTCACCCACTGCTTTTATGTACTGCCCCTCTAATCCACAATGGAATGTCCCATGCCCTGAAACATCCCCTCTGTGGAGTTAACTTCAGAGTGCATGTGTGGTAATGTTTTATATCCAAAGACCATTCTGACTTTTTTTCTTTTCTCGTGCCAAAGCACCAAACCTATGATCAGGGTTATCATATTTTTTTAGGAACTATTGTGAAAACCCCTCCAGCAAAGACTCTCACCAAAGGGTATTCTTGTTTTTTGGGTTATGCACAACAGTGGTCTGTGTGGAGGCGGTCAGGCGTGCCCCGTCACTGATTAGACACAAATAGAGGAAACAGAAAAACCACAGTTCCTTCACTGCTCCACTAAGCAGTGGAACGTCTCTTCCACTCACACTCGTTTCTTTTTTTTAGCAGATATAGTAAAGACTGGTTTAGTTTTCTTTTTCAAACAATAACATTTATACAAGTAAATGCTGTAATAACATATTGCAAAGCCCATATAAGTAAGCAGTAGAGGCAGTCTTTAGTACAGCAAAGCACACAAAGAGTAAACCATCCAAACAAAGATGAGTACACAAATATACAAACTGTGACAGACCACAGTGCTCCCAATGACTAATAATATTAATAATACATGTATTCAGAAATCTTTCCAGGATTTTAGGGAATGAGACTAAACTGAAATCGGTCACCTCTTGTTTTTGGGTTAAACCTAGGAATAGCCAACAGACTCACTTCACAAAACCTGAGGGGCCTGGCACTGGTGAACACACTCAACTCAGATGTAGGCCATGGTTAATTTCCACAGCATAGGATGTTTCAACTGAGCTTACTTAGCTGGCATGTGTGGTGGTGAGTTATAAATTGTTCCAGTCTCTACCTGTAAAAATGTTTAACGGTTATGTAATGTCATTAGAGTCACAGACACAAAGATAGTTTCCCACTTGCATCTTAGTTTTCTCACCTCACCCAGCAAGGGTGTTTCTGAATAGCTGCATGGAACAATGTTATTTCCTGTGAACTGTGATGCATCATTGTGAAACGGAAAAGTAAAATCTGTATTTTTATGATCACCCTCCAGTTTCTATTCATGAATTAAATCTTTGAAAGACCCTGCTTCTTGACCATTTCTCCTTAAACCTGAAGGCTATGGCTAATCTACTGCATGGGGATGTTTTACCATAGCAAAGATGGGGGATGGATGAGCTTTGATGCCACTTTAACATTCCAGTGTTAACTACTGCTCAGTCAGATCAGCTGCTTCCCTCCTCTCACTAAATACAGCTGGGTTTAATTCACTAAACCCACTTCATAAGGCTATGGGAGGGTTGTCGGAGTTCGTTTATTAGGGGTTTCAGCCTTCTCAGCGTTGGAGGTCAATGTTGCTAAGCAGATTAGCTTGTTTTTAAGTGTAACCGATATGAAAAGTATAGGAGAGGGAAGCCACATACACAGTGAAAGTTTACCACATACCAATTACCACATTCACATTGTATACTTACATTTTCATGAAAAGAGAAGTGAAAAAGTGCACCAAACCATTTAAACCTCATCTGTTGTACTGACACACACCATCACAGCTAATTTTGTTATGCTGTAATACTGGGTTCTGTAATTTTACGATGGATAATATTTGTCTCAGTTTTGTAAATGGATTTTGTTCCAATAATTCAACAGATACATTTTTACAAGTTTAGTGTACCATGTCAGATATTTGATGCCGGATAGCTTGAGTCCGAGGATTTGTACAGGTGAATGTTCTATTAGCGCAGATCCGATTAGATTTAACGCCGCATACGCCAGGATTCCATTTTCAGTGTAAATGTTACTTCACTGTACGGTGTTGTTTTATTTATGCTCTGAGGTCTTGTGATTACTGACGTTCACATCCTCTTGTTGCCAGGTTACCGACTGTAGGAATATACAGTATGTAGGTGCTCTTATGTAATCCATGTAACACTTTAGTGCAGCAGGACGTTTGTGAAGAAAATGCTATAATACTTCACATTGTCGTTTCATATGCATTTTATCAAGACTGTATTTCAGGTCAGATTCAGATTTTATTTGTCACATGCACAGTATTTTAAGTAAGATTTTTTTTCTTATTTGGACAACGGGAGCATCAGTAATGGTTGTCTTGCAGTGTTGCAAATGCAGTGTCACTTAAACTCCTTGTAAACTCTCTCTCTGAATCAAATAAAGTCAGAAACAATTAACATCTGCCAGAGCTGCTTTTCTTCTTGAGGTCAAAACTGTTTTATTGATGGATTTTTGCTCATGTAAACTAAATGTCTTTAAATATAACGCTTTATTGTGTCATTATGTAATTTTGCACTAAAAAGTCATGGGAATGTAATTACTTTACTGTTTTCAGCAGTTTTATATAGCTGGGGTGTAGATAAAATACTGATACGTTAAACAGTCTTATTTTGGCATCAAGATGTATGCAGACAAAGCACCCATCATTTACCATATTTACTTCATTTTAACTGTCATTTAATAGAATACACTTTCATAAAAACCTAATAAGAACAGATTATGATATTTTTATGTTGCTGTAATGATTTTATTTGAATGTTTAATGTTATTTTTTATCTTTCAGGTGAAGGATCTGACCAAGTTTTTGGATCCCAGTGGCCTGGGAGTGATCAGCTATGAAGATTTTCATCGGGGGATCTCTGCAATTAGCAATGGAGGTGAGTTTACAGTTTTGCTTAGCCTGTTGTATGAGACAATGAAGATTCCATGTTAAATATATTCTAACACATGCTTATAAAAATTAATCCATCATAAGATGGCACATTTTAAGTTCTCATGGTTTTGTTGTCATTTATTTTGTGCGTTTATGTATCTAAATGTCTTTCCATATTTAAAGACCTAAATCTACTGGTAAGAAGGTCTCAGCAGCAGATTCTTTGCACCTACATTTAGTCTCCAGCATCTGGCTCCATCTCACTGTTTTCCCCATGGTGCCAAATACTGTTCTCAACATAGGGATTTTTAAAGGGAAAGCCGGTAGAGAGTGACCCAAATCCTGGTACAGGGACTCATGATGATCTCTCTTTTTTCTTTTGAACCATACACTGTATTTCTCTCCGTTAGTACATACAGTATAAACCTGTCTTGATATTGTGTCAACATTATTCCTAAACCTTGGTCTTGAATTGACTTGAAAATGTATATTAGGTTATACATGACAGAGACAATAGTGTACTGTTTACCTCAGTCGTCCCAGCATATTGATTTGTAACACTCTTTTCCAGGGCTTTCTAGGTTGTGCAGATCCTCTTACTCACACTATTAATAAGTCATGCATTGGAAGGCATGAGATGCAGAGACACATGGGCTGATTGGCGAGGTTTTTAAGTAGGGGTGGTGGAGAAATGGGGTTTAGACAGAGAGTCCTATTTACCTGAATTATTTACCATCCTCTCTTTGTCCCCACTGTGTCCGGTCAGTGGTTGCAGTCATGTGTTGTAAAGTCAGCTTGAGAAAACACAGCAATGACATACATTGTTTATATGCTTCCAAAAGCTCTTGGTGTGACACCTCTCTCACAGCACAGTCAATCTGAAATCCTTTGCTTATTAAAGGGTAGATGAACGTTTACATTATAAATTTGGTCTGTCCATTCTAGCACACGCACGCACACACACTATGTAACACTATGTGGCTTAAAATGGTCTACAACATATGTCCTTTTGAACATTTTGGTTGTGTATATATCATGTTCAAAGAAAAGCTAGCTGCTCTATAGCCACGTGTCTTAAAATGTCTTAAATGTCTTAAAAAGCAATGGGGTAAACATAACTGGGGGTACAGAAACTCTCTGCCCTCCGTGCAGCTTTTGAAAGCACTGCTTATGTTCAGGTCTCTCAGGAGGGTGCTGTTCTACTATTCTGCTAGGTACAGGAGCTGCAGTGGCTGATGGGAATCCATCAGTCTCAGGTTACACTACTTGCTGGCAACTGCTTTCAACAGGCCTATATTCAATTAGGAATTGATAGGGGTTGCTTCTAGTCTACTATTGTTTTTTTGCCCATACCCTTATGTTAAATCACCAACTGTTGAAATGTGAGTTTAAAACGTTATTGTGTTTATTGCCATGTCAAAGAACTCTTAATATGCTGACTTTAACTTAACTTATAGCGTTATTCTTGATCATATGAACATCTATTTTAGGTAAATCTCACACAAGTAATGACCATAGCTCTGCACTGGGTTACTGTGGTTGACAGCATCAGGTTCAAAGCTCTGACACTCGTCCAAAGAGTGGTCAGGAAAAAAATCCCAAGCAAAGCTTTTCAGCAACAAAAGTGGCTTGTTCAGCATCTCACTCCTAATATACAAAAAACAGTTAAAGACTGAACTTTCTCAGCTTCCAGTGCACTTAACATAGTCCTATAAATAAATTGCGTACAAGATAAACATTTCTCATCAGTTTTAGAAAATGTTATTCCATGTTACTCCATGTGCTGTCACATATTCCCCGTCTGTACTGTACACATGGTAACTGTTTGACTTAATCATTAAGATTTTTCTCTTATATCATCAGGTCCAGAGCCACCGTTGTATACTGTAAACTACAGTCCAGGGAATGGAGCAGTGGGCTGTCCCGAAGAATACGACGAGGTGAGGCACCACACAAGAGGCTTAGCCTCCTTCTACTTGTGTATGTGGTCCAGTTCTTGTGCGTTCAGTTCCCACTGGTACACACTAAGGCATAATGTGAAGGTCACAGGCTGAACTCCCTGTGCACTCTTACTTTTCCCACTGTAATTCTTCGAGTGGCTTGCAGAGCTATCATTAATACTCTGTGAATGTTCCACAGACTGAACACCCTGGTTTGGCTGACACTAAATGGCATCTGGCAGACTGGGCGTTTGAGTATTCTTTGACAAATATTGAACTAGATGGAATGTGCCAGAGTTGTTACATGTGTGTTTTCACAGTAGTGGTTAGCATATATGGAATTCCTGTCTCCTCTTGCACATGAAACTTGTATATTTAACCTTCATTGTTGCTGGCCTTGGCAAAATGTTTCTGCAATTGTGTGCACTGACAGAAGCGAAGGACCGTAGCTGTTTATCGAGTTCTGTATTTTGCACAACATCAGCGCCCTCTCTTGATATGGTTTAGAAGTGCAGGCCTTTGTTTGTTTTCATGTGTGAAATTGGGTTCCGTCAACTTTTAATAGATGCAAATGTGTGCAGTAAGTACAGTCCATAAATTATAATACAAGTATTTGAATACAGTTGAAGACATGTGTTTACATAAAAAAACAAAGACATATTGAAATGAGCCCAATTTTTAATACACAGGGCAGTCTTTTATTTTGAAGGAAAGGATTCTCTGTGGTCAGTTCTTCTTACTAAGCTCTGATTGTAAACACACCTGGTGCATTGAGCATGTCCGGGTCAATTGCTGAGGATTGCAAATGACGATGGCCTTAAAATTATGTTTGAGAAGATCTCTGGACAACCCACCCCAGTGTTTTAATCGCAACAAAAGAGATTTCCCCTGTAGTAATCTTCCCCTGCATTATTTAAATTTTTTTTTATTTAAATCAAATGAGCAGTCGCCTACGGAGAATCCCTCATTGTCACCTCACACACAGCTTGTCTGAGCTGCTTTCTGTGTTCTTGGAATCAAACAATATCCAGAACCATCACAACTTATTCTGCCACACACTTTAGTTGGGTGTTTTGCAACAAATGCCTGCCTGCCAAAGCTCCACAACACTGATATCAGTCTGCTGCAGCGCGTTGGTGGAGAAAAATATTTTCTACCTGAAATACTTTCTTTGCTGTAGCTGCTGGTTACAGGAAGCTGTAAGCAGAGTTTTCCGGGAAGTTTGTGCATGTTTGAGGTAATCGCCACACCTGAGTACATGGTTTGTTTTTGTCCTTGATTTTTTTGGCAGAACACAGTTCCTCTCTCTGAATGGCTGTGCTGTTCTAGCCCTGTTTGCTTTCAAAACAGTCAAGGTGAGACAGCTGAGGCCTGGCATGAGAGAAAAGCAACTCCCCATCCACCCTGATTTTCCTTCACTAAATATTTTCATTTAAACGCTCATACACTCACATTTTGTTTCTTCAGAATAGTCATAGCAATAGTAAACTTTCAGCTCTTTTTATAATTTTTCTGTAATAACTGTAATAGCCACTTATCAACCTACATTTTCTTCTAGTGGAAGACAGTTGGACAACTATAGAGGTTGTTGTTGTACAGTAAAGTTGTCTTTAACTGTGCAGCCTGAGACATGTTGAACATTATTCATTTATACTGTAATGCTCCCAGGAGCCAGGGAAGAATAAATAGTTACTCATTTGATTGTGTGCTGGTTTAACTTTGTGCTAACTGCTGGTACTGGCTGTACTATAGCTGACTGTTGTTACTCAATGGACTTTGTCTGTCTCCACCCCTCTGACCACCCAGTGAAGCTGAACGAGGTGTTGCAGTATTTCCATTTTACAACCGACTCTGAGCCTCTGTCTGTCAGAGAGCAAATAAGGCGAATATAAGTCGGACTTATTGGACGCTTATGGCAGGACAGGTTTCCTGTCGATGAGACAGGAGAAACAATGGTTGTGGGCATGGTGGACAGCCCTCTGGGCCCTGCTTCTCTTGATGCTTTTATAATGGTGAGTCATGCATCCAGTATGACTCACCTGTCTTCATTATTACTGCACAGTTTTAATACCTGGATAATGTTCGCTTCAGATGATCTTTTTTGGCATGTTCCACTTTGCAGGTTTGTTGTTTGTTGCTGGGAAACACTTAGGTTGTTTGAACCTGTTGCTTAGAGGTGTAAATGCAGCAGGTTCTGCTGGGAACAGCCATCGAAAACACAGCAGATGGTTTCTGAAGTCTCTTTGTGCCTCATGATTTGTTTGGTTGTTGATGATGTAATTGGCATCTGTGCCATCTAGCTTGATTGTTTTTGAAATGGCTTATTTGTTTATAATGTATAATTCCTTTTATCAACTTATGTATGTTCTTTGCCTTTTGCATATAATCCTGAGTGAAATACGTACATATTTTTAAAGCCATATTAAATTTTAACCAGAAAGTACAGTACAGACAACATTCAGTATAGTTTGTATATCATATTTTAGTCATATCAAGGCCATTTCTACTCGATTATTGGATTCTTTTATAAATTTATTTAGTGCTTGATGGGCACATTGTAATGTGGTGTTCCTGTTTTTTTCTGGTATTGCAGCAAAATGAGGTCACGGACAGTGCATACTTGGGCTCTGAGAGCACTTACAGTGAGTGTGAGACTTTCACTGATGAAGACACAGGAGCCCTCGTCCCTGCTGAGATGCATGAGGATGTGGAGACGGACAGTGGCATTGAGGCAACACTGCACGACCCTGATGACGGCAGCAATAGGTGGGTGTAAATTTCATTATTAGCACACAATGTCGGTATTAGGCAATATACTTCTACTGCGTCTTTCATGTTGAGATGATAGTGAGACTGGATCTCAACTTTGAACTTGATAATTCAGTTACATTACATAAACACTGTTGTTATGTAAAGTGGTCAGAATTTAGAGTTGAGACTCAGGGCAGCTTATATCGTCTGCATTGCCCTTTAACTTAAAATAAAAATGTAGTTCATTTTCTACTGACTTGATTTTAATTCATTTGATCATTATCATTATCATTCATTATTGGATCATTCAACAGTCATAAAAACAGTTTCTCTAAGGCTTAATCATTAATTGTAATCTATTTGTCATGCTAAGCAGATCCAGCAAAATCATGATACAGCTGTTTATAATTTGCTGGCGCAGATTTTTATTCCTCACACAGATCATGTGATTTACGAGTCTTACATGCCCAACACTGAACACTTGGGTGTTTTTTGGGTCACCAGAAGTGCAGATTAAACAGAGGCTGTCGACAGCTGTCATTTACTGACCCAACACCTTGAACTCTCCTGGGTACATGAGTGTTTAGAAAATGTTTACGCCAGTCGGACTCTATTGTTTTCCTGTGTTTGGGTGCCTTACTTTTCCGTAATTGTTATACAATAAATAACAGATCTTCGTATACTTGTACACCATGTATTACCAAAGGATGTTTGAGGCATAATTTCTCACAGTCAACGGGGACGTTCACAGTTGATGTTTTTCATACAGCTGAACAGGAAGGCTCATTCACAGAATGGAAATGTGCGTAGTGTAAGCACCCGAGACCTTGAACAGAAAAGTCCTTACAGCATTCTCTACACTCATCAGTGTGTGTTTCTACATTTGTATGGGCTGAAGACAGACTGAGATGTGCTCATTTTTATGAACTTTCAGGTTATGGCAGCTGTTAATAATTACAGTAAGTGGAATTTTTTTTCTATGTAATATTAGGAACTAAACAATTTGATATGGGTTGTGGGAACCACTTGAAAGTCTCTTTTTAATTAAATTGCATTTATTTGTTTTGTTACTGTGTCAGTGGAGGTTAGGAAATAACATTGTACTGAAAAATATCAGTTACATCAGTGCTGCCAACTTGAAGCAGTCAAAATAGTGACAGTCAAGCTCTTAACTAGCTGCTACTGCATTATATATTTCTTACAAATGGGCTTACATGATGCGTTTCTCAGCTATCAGTCTGCGTTTTATGCAATTAATTAAATTTCTGACTACAGATGAAGTTTTGTGCACAGTACATTTCTGACTATAATGTAATCAAGTTAACCATGGATTTGTCTACATTGAAAGTGTTTTTTATAAAAATTTGGAGCTTTAGCAAAATATTGCTTTAGCATTGTCTCTTTAAAAAAGTAAACTAGCATTTATATTATTTGTTTGACAAACGCAGTGGTGAGTAATTGCTGACTACAGTGATCCATTATTTGTATCCGCTAATAGAATATTTGTCGTTCAAACTCTGGTTATGCAGGTGGGATAAAGCATTTTGTAACTTTTTCCATAACTGGAAGATGGGTATAGTCCATACATCTGTATGATACTTGTTGATCTAATATTTAGGGAGGAAAAAAGAAGTCTTGCACAGTGAGACCTTACCTAGTGACAGTGTGACCTGACCCTCTGACTTGATGACTGATGAGTGTAGTCTGCCTGATATGAATGTGTTTGGACTTCCCATTCCATGACTGAGCCTTGAATTCTAGGAAGTGCTGAGTTAACACTTCTTTTGTTGTTAGATTCCTCTCCTTTTTTTCCCCCCATCGTCGCCTAATGTGGTTCTCTCCCCTCGACTCAGTAAGTCTGTGACTGGAAGCTAAAGCTCAGACTACTACTCTTTATATATATTTTTTTAATTCACAGTTGATATGAGAACACAAAGACATGTTTATGCCTAAGTCTTTAGGGAATTGAATTGAATTTTCTGTGAAGATTTTAAACATAAAGGTCAAGGTCAAGTAGCTACAACATGCTACACTTTAACACGGTCTCGGTGCAGACATATATGCAGTGGACTTGGGATTAAGAGTCTAACAGGATTAGCCTCCCCCACTGTCCTCTGTCTTACCCATGTCCCCACACACATTTGGTCCTTGGATGGTCAGCGGGACTGTCTGTTGGCTGTTGCTTAGCCTCAAATCTGATTAACCCGCTCACACTCAGCCCTTTTTGGTACAGCCTCAAGTCTTGTGGGTGGCACAGACGATGCATGGTCACTTGTACTAAAGATTGGGAGCTCATTGGGGCCACACGCAGCCAGACAGTTTTGTTTGCTCCGAACCGGAGAGGTTTCGTTTTGTTTTTAATCGGTGTAACTTTTGAAACATCAGGATTCCACTCTGGTTGTCTGGGGTTTTAACTCCAGTTGCTCCACGGCTTTCGCGCCAGAGCAGCGGAGGGCGTTTAAAGATGCGTTCTCTCTCATCACCGTCCCTCTGCGTGAGGGACCTTAATATGGGGCCAAGTACTAAACATTTGAGTAAAGGGTAAGTGGCTGTAAGAATTGGTTGTTTGAACAGTTCAGACTAATATTTGTTCAGAGCATTACTGCGTCTGAAACTACATTGTCTGGTTTCTTGTTTGTAAGGTGTAACCTAGTTTTTGGATTTAATAGTATTCCTTTTGATGTCCACTCTGTATATCAAGGTTTTGACTTGGCTTTAGATCCTTTCTCTTGTAAACGCTCAAAAACGGCTTTGTCATCATGTGCTGAGAAAGCAAGCTTTTCTGCTGATTTGGACATCCCCATCCTGTGTGTGTGTGTTTAAGACTGATCTGTTGGACAACAGGAAAAGCTAGTTTTCCAGCTTTCCTGTTAAATAAAGATCAAGGAAGTTCAGCTTTTCAGCAAGACATTGTAATAGATTTATGTTCAGTTGTGTCAGACTATGAGCCAGTAATGAAAGGCAGTGTAGCAGCCCTTTATCTCAGCACAGTTAAGGACATCTGTTAAGCTTGTCTCCCATCAAAGTACACAAAGGCTCCTCTCACATGTCTCAAGTGTTGCCATCCTGGTTTTGCTCTACCATCAGGACACAAGATATTTTGTTTCAGCCAGTGTAGGCTTTGGGATTAATGTAATGTGAACAGATTGCCTTTGAAGACAAGTGATTGTTGAACTTGTCCAGATTGCCGCTCTTTCTGACGGGAGATTAATTGTACTTGTTTAGGATTTACAGCAGGCCATGACATTTCCAGGCTTCTGGGTCACTCTAACTTGCACCAAGCCTTTTCAGAATATGTTACAGACACTTCAGCCCTATTGTTATAGTGTGTCTGTAATCTGTGAATGGAGTCAGTAGATGGGCATTGTTTGGTCTTGCTGAGATTGTGGCCTCCTAAATAGATGGTTAGGGTGTTATTTATGTTTAGATATGTTAGTTATCTTGTTTAACTTGACACATTCTCCTTTCCTTTCGACCTGGGCCACAAGTTAACTCTGCTGTTGTTATGTACACAGATGAACACACGCACACACGCACTAACACGTCCATTTTCATGTGTCCTTTAGGTTTTCCCTGAACTCTGACCTCCATAACCACTCCCTGGTAACGGTCATCGGTGGAGAGGAGGAGCACTTTGAGGACTTTGGGGAAAGTAACACCTCAGAGTTGCTACTGGAGAGCAGCGTGGAGGGAACAGAAGGGGAGGGCGACTCCCCTGACGGGCAGCCGCCTGAGCTTGTCAATGGCTCTACACTGCTTTCTCCCAGGTATGAGATTTTTTGGCAAAACCCAATTAAACAGGAGTTTGGCTGTTATTGAAGTGCATAACATAACTACGTAAATATTAACACAATTGGCACAAAGTTGTACAGTGAGAATTTGCTTTGTATCATCCACCTTAGATTAGAGCTGTGAGTGTGTTACAGTCCGTTTTGGTTTATTAAAAATGTTTCCATTCCAACAAAGACACGGGGGTCAAATGTTTCCATCCATATACCTCCTGTTCATTTAGCCAGCTCACTCTCACTCTCACTGTCGCAGAGTTACTGAAAATGTGTTTCCTTTTTATTAACCCGGTGATACTGGGTTGCCCAAGTAAATGTTCTACAGTCGGGCTGTTAAAGTTTTAAGAGTGGCTTCTGTTGCTAAGTGGTCGGTGACATGAAATGTTTCAAAGTTCAAATATTTTGGGGAGCATCTGGCAGGATATGCCTGACTAACATGCAGAGAACACATGCAATCTTTTCCCAATCATCTTTTTCCTTCCCCCTCCTCTGCTTTCATTAAACACTCTCAGCTGGAGAAGGCGTAATTCACATTTTGGTAATATTTCTGTAGCCTTGCCTAAAGCTTTTACCAGCTTTCTGTATCCCACTGCCAATGGGGAATATAAGTGGACTAGTACTATTCACATGCTCCTCTTTATGATATTAATAATTGATAATATTGTTTAGGTCCTCACTATTAAAAATATCACTGAAGTTAAGCATTCCTGTTAATTAATACAGTTTTTTATCTTGTTAAAGAGGGCTAACATTAATACAACAGCTTTATTTTATAGATTAAGTTGGTCGGATGTTAAATTTAATTATCCTAATGAATTGTCTATAGCAAACGTAGGGAAATAATAATAACCATAATCACAATAATCATAATACAAATTCTCACAATAATCCTAATCATAAAAATAGATAAAGTAAAATAGAACACATGAGTGTTGCGGGTGTCAAATTTAAGTTACTACATAATTAAAGTTTTACTGTTATTTATGTAAAATTTGCAGAATGAGACAAACTGTACGCCGTACAAACAGAAGTCCTTCCTGGTTGTTGAGTTGATTAAATCATGCACGAAAAAATATAACCGCATCCCACAAACTTCACCCACTCAGTGTGAATGCGTCACCGTGTTTTGAGTTAGTCGTGCACATTGTTGGCGCATGTAGCAGTGCTGCCTACACACCCCCCCACATCGCAGCACTTTGACTACACAAACCGTGCACTGTTGATTTGCTTCTGTTTTACACAAATACTGTAGTCGTTATTTAATAAAGTCACCTGTCATGCTGTCGGAAGAGAACCGCTCCATCAAACCGTGCATATGACCATGAAGTGACACTTGCTCTGAGTCTGCCATTTAAAGCTGTGTTTCTGCCTACATAAGGAGAAATCTGTGCCAGCTTATTGCATAATTCAGGCCTTAGTGAACAGTCAGCTGCTAGAGGTGATGTAAGGTGCAGGATACACACACCTTACAATGATGTAAACGGCTACAGTGCTATAAAGTTTTTGTTCCCTTCCTGATTTTTATTTTTTTGCATATTTCTTATACTTATGTAATTGCCTTAGACCATCAAACGTATATTAATATTACACAAATATACTAAATACGAATTAAGTTTTTAAATGATGACTCTTTGCACAATTGTTTTAATTTAGCCACTTATCAGCTTTAAAGAGATAAACACATTCTTTTTACCGGAATGTCTTGTTTTCTGACGCTATCCAAAAACAAATCACAGCCACACTGTCTGTTTCACGTCTCCCTACCACTGAAACCCTCACACTTTACTCTCCTGTGAATTTCACTAATGCCCACTGTGCCCTCAGAGGTGTAACGTCCCACTTCAGTGCACTCTCTTGTTGTCTGTCACTCACCACTTCCTCCTCCTCTGCCTTCCTGTTTCCTCTTTCCAGTGCACCTGCACCTCTCCCTGACTGCTTTCAGAGCTTCCTCAGGGAGGAGGCGCTGGACTTTTTCTGTAGTCAGTGTCACAAACAAATAAGTCGTCTCGAAGACCTCTCTACTCGCCTCAATTTCCTAGAGATGACTAGGTAACATCATTCACACGCCGCTCAGATTATTAGCTGTGTGAATGTGTTTGCAGTGCCCATTAGATACAGTACCATGCATGTTGTTTTAATGTGTGCATGCTGTGTTGGACTAGCTGTGGCATTGTGTGTATTTTGTTATGCAGATTATGGTGTAATTGTGGGTCTGCGTTGAGCCCAGCTGACCTCACTTATGTCAATATTTCTTTATCTGCACCCAACTTTTGTGTGTGAGTTGCAGTGTTGGTGTTAATTGAAAACTAATTTAAAGTATTTCTGTGGCTATCGTGCACGTTTTTAGATGGTGGTAGCCACTTTCTCCCCATTATTTTTACCATTATTATACCATTCATATAAATTACGATGTCACTCATACAGTAAATAATAAAAGATTTTGCTTATCACCATAATAGCTTCATTGTACAATCTAAAGTGAACAGTTATCAGAGACTAGTTATACATTTCATGTGTGGTTTTTTTGTTGTTTGTTTCATTGGCTTTGTTGCAACATGACTGCTGGCTGTTGATTAACTTTTAAATCAACTCTTTTTATTTTATTACGACCACTATCTTCCCTACAGAAACCTAACTTCTCAAACTTATTTGATCATGTTTACCAAACATGAGGCATTTAAAAGTTTACTAAGATAATTGAAATCAGTTTTTTCTGAATTCTGATTTTATTTTAAGTTTCTGTCGGTCAGCCCGTCAAACTCAAATCTAGCACTTGGACTTGCTAGATACTAATTGTATACACTGTGATTGTGTTACATTGCTTTGGTGTGTGTGTGTGTGTTTTGTACTTTTAGCTGATCCACACATCTGGCCAGTAAAGAGTGGGTTCATGTGATAGTAGAGCTACCAGGAGTTTGGTTCTGTTTCCTTTGTCCTTTTTCTCTTCCTCACCATTTTTCCTGTTGTCGTTTCCCCTCCAGCGCTGGCAAGAGACTGTCCAGTAAGAAAGTTGCAAGGTAAGCTAAATAGTCCTGATTTTAATAGGTGGCGGCTCATTTTTCTACAATACTAGAGTTAAGTTTTTTCCTCTTTTTTTCCCCAGACATCTTCTCCAGAATAGCTCAATGACTCTGGACACCATGAGTGACTTAACGCGGGACATCCTAGAACTTGCTGACAATGACATCACAGATAAGGTGACGATGTTGAACTAATATCTTCTCTGCTTGCCTCGACATCCCTCTGGTTACACACATTCTCAGCCCTAAGTCAGCATAGTTTTACCATTTACAATATTTGTTAGTGTAAGAAGGAGCCTTTGATCAGTACTACAATATGTCCTATTTTTGCCATTCTTAACTTTGAACTTTAACTTTCCCAGGTGCTCCTACTTGAGCGTCGAGTGGCGGAGCTGGAGAAGGAGTCGGAGGCCTCGGGGGAGCAGCATACACGGCTGCGGCAGGAAAACCTTCACCTAGTACACCGAGCCAATGCACTGGAGGAGCAACTGAAGGAGCAGGAGCTCTACGCTGATGAACAACTGCAACAAGAGACTCGTCGTCACAAGGAGGCTCTGAGCAAGCTGGAGAGGGAGAGGGGGCTGGAGCTGGAAAACCTCCAGGCCAGGTGATCAGAAGTTAGAAATTGTGTTTCTTCATATGTGAAAATAACAAAAATACACACAAAAAACTGTCCCCAGTTATTTAGGGTTTTTTTTAAATTGCTGTGTGGTTCCTTTACAATTTGTTTAGGATGTACTTTGGTTTGTGTGGTTTGTTTGAACAATAGTGGTTCAATACTGCCACCCCCTGGTCTTTATTTGCCATAAGCTGTCTACATGGAACAGCACTGAAAGCTAAAATAAATGGAGCAGATAGAGCATTATATTACAGTTACATTGTGGTGGTGCTGTTGGTTTTTGGTGTGAATGTCTAAAGGACTTGTGTTTGTTTGTCAGGCTTCAGCAGCTGGATGAGGAGAACTGCGAGCTGAGGTCCTGTGTTCCTTGTCTACGAGCAAACATTGAGAGACTAGAAGAGGTGAGAACAATACTTTCCCATATTTAGATTTAGTCTTTCTCCCCTATCCTAACACGCCACACCTGTCATTCTTCTAGGAGAAGAGAAAGCTGCAGGACGAGACGGAATCCATGTCTGACAGGCTGAACGACGAGATGGAGTCGCGCAGAAAGATGGCTGACAAGCTGAGTCATGAGCGCCACCAGAATCAAAAGGAGAAGGAGTGCACTCAGGAGGTTGGAGTAGTTTTTGTTTTTTTACTTCTCTTCTTGAGAGCGGGTGTTCTAGTTCCCCAATAACTTTCAGTTTAAATGATTCCTAATGATGAAACAAAAACAAATGTCCCTGAAACTTTTTGTGCCACAGCTTATTGAAGACTTGCGCAAGCAGCTGGAGCACCTACAGCTGTACAAGTTGGAGGCCGAAGCAAAGAAAGGGCGATCACCTGGGGCAGGGTTGCAGGAATATCAGACACGCACCCGCGAAGCTGAGCTAGAGCAGGAGATCAAACGACTCAAACAGGTAGCGCACACATTCTTCCCAGCTTCTCTTCACTTTTGTGCCTCTTCTTTTGCTTTTGTAGTGTTTTCTCTTTCAAGTGTTGTGATTTAAAGTGCTACATTGGACTTTACCCCTCCAGGACAATCGCAGCCTGAAGGAGCAAAATGATGAGTTAAACGGACAGATCATCAACCTGAGCATTCAGGGAGCCAAGAACCTGATGTCGGCCTCCTTCTCCGACTCCCTGGCAGCTGAGATCAGCTCTGTGTCTCGTGCAGAGGTATGTTTCAAATGACGGGAAAGACGTTTGGGGAAATATATTATTGATCTTCTTCTTTTATTTAGACTGTTCTCTGCTGACGTCAGTCTCTCTGTTTCTAGCTAATGGAGGCTGTCCACAAACAGGAGGAGATCAACTATAGACTCCAGGATTACATCGACAAAATCATCGTGGCCATCATGGAGTGCAACCCCTCCATCCTCGAGGTCAAATAGACCCCATGCAGCCAGGGGGCCGTGCACAGTGACTCTGTCAAAATATAGGCTCGGCTAAATCAAAACTACCAGGAGGATGTAAAAATATTGTGGTATTGAGGTATTGTTTTGGTGGAAATAATGGTGACGCACTCAACCCCTCACCCATTATATGTAAGATGTTCATGGCTGTCAGTGAAGAATAAGCTATTTTCAGTTAGATATCCCTTGAGTCTCTGCTTATTTGTGAGTGTATGTTATTCCCTCTAAAAACATTTGGGTTCTGGTGACTTCCATGTATTTGGTTAGAGGGACCTGAGTCAGTTGTGTGCAAGACGTCGGTATCATTAAGAGTAGAAATCTCAGCTCGGTTCAAGTGATCTCTTGAACCGGGCTGAGTAGTGTTTTAATCCCATTGACAAAGTCATATGAAGCTCTGGTCAGGATACATGTACAATTTGTCTTTGGTGAGTTTGCTGTGCGAAGCCCAGTAACGGCGTGTTCTATCCTTTAACCAAGTAACCAAGTCTTTCCAGTGAACCCAAGTGAGGGACATTTCTAGGAGACAAGGATGAGAAATGCCCGGAGGGTTTTGTTGTGTGTGTGTGTGTGTGTGTGAGGTGTTTTTGCTCTGTAATACCTACAGGTTTTGAAAAGCTTGGCGACACAACAATTGTTCTTGTAAACGCTAGTGTCCCAAATGAAAGACCAATGGGGTTTATAATTTACTTCATCTCATATATATTTTTGCAATGACACAGGGTCTTGGCGCTCAGGTGGGCTGGAAGCCTCAAGTTATAGCAACACATTTCCCATCACCGCCTGGCACAGGTGTTTGAATAGCTCAAACTTATCTCACCAGGTGTGAACTGACGAAGCATGACCTGCTCAAACACTAAGCACGAAGGGAAACCGATTCTGGGACGTGTATTTTATTGTAAGTACAGCCCACCTGAGCCCAGTGTTCTCTTGCTGAGTGAAAGTTATCCATGTTACCAAACCGTTATTTTTGTGAATTACTGTCCGTGAAAATGATGAGACTGATGTATGTTCACATTCGACAGGTGTATGTAAAGAATCAGATTCTTGTACTTTGCACTAAGTTTTGTTTTTGATTTCTGTATTGTTATGTTAATAGATAAATAACTTTATTGTGAATGAATGAAATGTAAAATGGAAGAATGATTCTAAAGCCACATTGATTTGGAAATATTTAAGAAAGTTACAGACGAAGCTGCAGCCAAGCCCCGAAGTTCATTTCACCTTATTGTTTTGGCCAGCAGGAGTTTATAGGAGCTCTTTGCTGGCTTTTCACATATTTATCTTTTTTCTAAACCTGATGTGCAGGTGAAATAGTGAAACACGTGGTAGGTGGTGGTAGCAATAATGCTTGGTTTAAAAAAAAGGGACATTGGTGAAGGATGGATAAAATAAATCTTCTTTTCATTTCTGCTGCTGAAGCAACATCTGCTTTTCTCGAAGATGTACGGACGGATTTTGGACTGATACCGTGCTTATGGGTACTGTGCAACCATTGTTACCTTTTGGACATTTCTCTCTGACTCAGAAACTGGACATATTGTCAGATTTATCTGTCAGACTCCCGGACAGATTTATAGTTAAAGTCGGGGAGGTCGTTTTTGTCCCAACAGCATGGCGTTCTGCACCAGTATGCTATAAAGATTTCCTATTTTTCACCCTGTTCACACAAGTCTCACTCTCTCACAGCTCCTCTTCACCTGCCACACCGTGGAAAAATGGCCTTGGATGTAAATGACTTGTAAATGTAAACTTTTTTCTACACTCATTCTAGATTCTAGGTATTTTTATAGTCAGAAAAGACGACGTTTCTTTTTCTTGTCCTATGCTGAGAGGCCGCTGCTTGTATTCCTCTCTAGCATGTAGCGTGTACAGCATCTGTTGGGTTTCTGTTGTTTTTCTCGGTCTGAATCACATGCAGATATTTATTCATTATTCGACACCAACGACAGCTCACACTAAAAATATGTTTGTACATTTCTGAATTTGATTTACACAGTGGGAGAATTTATTAACCTGCTGTAAGACTCACAGTGAAAGTGTTAAATTGTCTTTGGGTGAGTCGTGTGCACAAGCACGAATGGGACCGGCTCAGAATGGTCACGTGTTAGGCTTGTGGCACTCTTCCATAATGCTGACACAGCTTTGACACCTACAGAGTTGTAATTTCATGGCAGGTATACAGGCATAATGTGTTTCTAAAGTTGTCTTCCCAGATGGAGTCAGGTACTGCATTTTTATTGTATATTTTTGGATCAGTTGTTGAACACATGTTTTGACTGACAGACCATGCGCTAGTATCTGTTAGCAGAGTTGCAGAGGTTGTGAGATCTCACAATGACACCTAAAACCTCATATCCAGGCTTGCTGAGTCCAGGTTCCTGGCTTTTAGTGTGACTGGAGATTTACCCCAACAGATTTAATACTTAACGCTTTAGAGCAGGGAATCATTTATACTCTAGAAAGAGGAAACAGAATGACACCTGAACACAAGCAGGTTACATTACAGGTTAACAACCTCTTTGCTTCACATGTGTGAATGGTGACTAACATGACATGGCAACAGAATAACTAGACAGGCGACACCACAGAACTGGTCAAACGTTCCCTTTTAGCAGAGACGAAGGTGATTGCACTTTAACCAGATCCAGCTTCTCTATTTCAATTTCAAAATGACCAAAGACATTTGTTTGAACTTAAACCATTCATTTGATCTATCAGGGTCCTTAACCACACGTGTGGTAACACATTTCTGTCCTAGGAAGTCATAAATGAGCTTTCCCTGAAAGAAAAAAGTAACACACCTGCTAGTCTAAACACTGTGCCTCTGTGTGTCAAACTTTGCCTCTAAACTTATCCAACAATGAGCCCTGGGAAAAGCACTGACCACGTGACTGTCGGTTCTTCAATTCACATGATGAAATCTGAACTGTAAATATGAATTGTCATTTTTGTGAATCTCTTTTGCTCTCACACACTCACTTCCACTGTCCAAAGAAAGTTTGCTCAAGGCACACACATCACTACTGGGGTAGTGCATGGCTTGCCATAATGTGACAAGGGAAGTTTAAGAGAATATTGTAGAAAAGAGAAATTGTAAAAGGTACATTTATTCCTATTTTGAAAGATAAATGTATAAATTATAATAGTATTGGTTACAGTTGTATATTATTTTCGAAGATTCCCAAATGATCTAATCCTAATTGTTACTGGGGAAATATAATTTCATTCATTGTAAAAAGAGAAAATTTAAAGGTAAGCAGTGAAAGTAAGATTAGAAAAATAAATGGAATAAAATAAACTGTTGTCTTTGGTTGTTCATTTTGTTGCACATGTTTAAATGTTAACATTACTACATGTTCCAAGCTTAGTGTTTACCCTACAGAACCTGCATAGTTCATCACTTACACCTCGCACCCACCTATTTTTCCAGTTGTTACTTTCACATGTTTTATGTTTTTTAAGTGTGTGAGTCAATATTCAGTTGGCAAAAAAACTTAAAAAATGGGATTATAGCATTAGCATTAGTGAAAATGAAAAATAAAGAAATAGAATAATTTTACTTCTGATTTTATAGGGTTTGTTTCATTTTAAACTATCAATTATTCACTGACATTACTATTTAGGTTCAGGGATTGTATTTATGCGACATTGTAGTTTTCTTAATTAAAGGCCAATTCGTTTGTTAATTGTTGTATAAAGTTAGCATGATTTAAAATGATAGTTATTATAAGCCGAGTACCCAGAAGTGTTGCATAATCCGTTGGTTTCATGAATACGACTCCGGAACCTTTCTTGTACCTTTGGCTCAGCACGAACGTATTTTGATGGCGCACCCAAAGAATCGCGGACTACCTGGGTAGACTGTGGCATGGTAGTCTCTTCATTAAGGTGAAGTCGCAGTAGGAACTTTAAAATTCACCTCGACAATGAATGTTTTAGTGTCACAGTGACTGCATATCATGTTCGTGTGTTGCACATGTACATATTTTAAATGTAGGTGTTATTAGTTGACGCTGAAGCTTCTGAAGCAGGTTCACCTAAAATACAGTGAAGCTCTTCTCACGAGTGGAGATTTCTACGATATTCTTCCGTTTGTTTCTTCTATGTGGAGCATAATGGAGTCACCCAGCCCTAATACTGAGGTGCGTGTAACGGTGGCACAGTGTTTTCGGACACTCAGCACGTGCACAAATAGCCATGACATCATTGCTGCTCTAGAAACCCTCCACTCCTACTTGGATGAAGGACCAGAGAGCAGGACCACTGCAGTTCAGCGGGCTGAGTTCAGGAGAGCTCACTACACCCGCACACTCCAGCTCCTGATCAGCAACATACAGCCTGACTGGTTGCACAGTCTCTCACCTGCCCAGCGAACAGGATTATGGGACAGCCTGTTCCTGGAAGGACCTCCAGAGCAGGCGCTCCTGGTGCTGATGGAGGGCATAGGGAAACTGAGGTGGGTGGTGCTAGAAGATGGGTACAAGGTGCGTTCATCTCTTTGTCTATGCACTGATTATTTCTCTTCTGCAGACCCAGCGCAAACCTGGACCACTTGGTCAGCATCACTGAGACGTTTCTTCAGAGGGGACGACTCGCCGACCTGCTGTGGTTGTACTGTAAAGCAGCTCCCTCCGACTCCCCTCAGCTTCGAGAGACTCTACTGGGTCGTATAGTGGCACTGCCCGACCTCACCGCCAACAGGTTGCATCCCAACAACAAACCCATTTTTCTTCCTCAACAGTATTACTCTTTACTGGCCACGGAGATGCTCTCTGCCTTGGAGCGGACCTGCCAGGCACTAAGAGGTGAGGGAGCATCAGCATTTAGCATTGAGTGTATTCTTTGTTTAGATAAAGATCAAGTTCTCTATTGTTTGTGTGAGACAGGTGGTACAGACTGCTCCTTAACATTTGTGGCTCAGACACTAGGAAAAGCGTGTATCCAGGGGCACAGTGGTGAGTTCATTCACATTTTATGTACAATAATTGAAATTGAACTTTTTTTTCTTTCTCTAGACTTGTTGGAAATGAATGAGATACTCGTTTACTGCAGTGTCCACTCCCCGGGTGTTTTTTGCTCTTTCTACAGATTCGCTCCTGGCAGTGATGGCTCCTCGCCTGTGTGTCTGCACACGTTCGGACATGGTGTGGCAGAGGGTTTGCTGGAAGCTGCTGGAGAACATTCCACAGCGGTGGATGGAGTCTGTGCTCACCGGGCTGGTGCAGGCCGTCAGTGGGTGAGCTGGTTACAGCTTCAGTTAACTAACTGTTCATCTCTACTGTAGCTGGCAGTGTTTAGTCTGGCTACTGTATAATGACACAACAGTGTTACCTCTTTGTTCAGGCCTGATGCTTTGGGACAAATCATTGGTAATCTAGTGTTGAGAAATAAAAAGGCCCAGTTTGTCATCACTCATAAACTGTTGCTACTGCAGTACAAGTATGAGGTAAGAAGACAACTGTCTATGTATCCGTAAGTAATCTAAGTATCAAACAAACCTTTAATAAATACTGACGCATCCTTATTTTTAACCAGACGAAGGTCCTGAGAACTATTTTCGGCTACCTCGCAGCAGACAGAGAGCGAAGGCCGCTGCTCATACAGGCGAGTGTGTGTCATGTCCAGCAGCCCAACAACCTCCTGTTACATGTACTGATGGTTTTACGTGTATTCGTGTACGTTTTCAGGCGTTGCGCTGTGTGTGCCAGGCCTGGGCTAACCCCAGTGCTGTGAAACACACACCTTTAGAGCAGCAGTTGTATGTTAGCAAGGCCTTACTGCTGAGTGTGAGCCTGCTGAAAGACTCCGAGCTACAGGAGCTACGCTCAGGTACGATGCTCGATTCAAAACTAGATTGAATGAGGTTACGAGTATAAGTAAGCAGCGATTGTGTGAACTGAAGGTTTCATGTTACCTGCCTCTGTCTCTTTTTTTCTCCTTAGACTTACTTCAGTGTTTGTTAAGCGGCATGCAAAGCCACCTGGACAGCAGTGTGGTGCGCATCAGGCATATGGGCATGGTGGTGGGAGAGTGCCTCAGCTCTCGCATGGATATCAGTGGAACAAAGCTCAAATTTGAGGTGCAGTCAGCGTTTATGTTGTAACATGAAATTGCTTAATTCGCGATGGTCAGGTCAGCTGACGTCATCACGCGATTGAAGCGTCATTACGAGACCTGCGTCTGAGTTTGTGTCGTGTTGTCTTGTAGTATGATATGGATGAGGAGACTCAAGAGCTTCTTTCTCTCATGGCTTCTGATTGGGCTGATGAGCCTGAACCTGCACATCTGTAAGTATTTACCATCTCTAAGTCTTATTGTAGGTTTTCCACTAATCACTACGCAAGTGATTTACTATTTATATGTCTATAGGTTGTGGGCGACATGTACAACTAAAACTCTCACCGGAAGCATTTCCAGAAATAAATGAAATCCACAAGCTCTGAGTTTATTTAACTGAGTTTGTCTCCTGCAGAGTTGACCTCCCTGACAACACGTATGAAGTGACTCCATCTATCACGTCATCCCAAAACGAGTCGGGACCTCAGCCTTCAAAAACGGATCCGGACTCTGACCTGGATAGGTGGGTAGTAGATCTGGCAGGCAGTCAGTAAGGCTGATACATGTATGTGACAGTATTGTAGCAGTCTGTTGGTAACCTCCAGTGTGTTATTGATCCAGCGATGATGAGCTCGCTCCGTACGATATGTCTGCCGATCAGGAGATCAGTCAAGCGTCCCCACCTCGCTACCTTCGAGACTGTCTGGAAAGTATGTTTTTTTAAAATCATCCAGCGCAGGTGAGGTGACAGCTGTTGTTTTTAAAATATTCTCTTATCTGTCCACCCGTCCAGCTTTAATGTCCTCTGAGGATGCAGTGCGTGTGGAGCTCAGTTTGAAGGTTGCTGAGAGTTTGGTGAGGAGCCACGTCTTTGCAGCCAGAGAGGTCAGTAAAACAGCCGGCGCCATGCAGAAAGGTCAGTGATTCACACATTACTCTTCACATTCTAATCTGTCTTTATTTATTGTTCCATTTTCAGATTAGCGTCCAGCTGACCAAAGTGCTTCTTCACATGGAGGATAAATACAGCATAAATGGCTTCCTGTGCTTCAGACAGGCGACTATGGTGGCTCTCGCTGTCACCGACACGATCCCTGTACGACCTCCCACTTTAGTATCAGCACTGCTTTCCTTCCCATATCACTTTTAAAACATTTAAATCCTTGTGTTGTGTTGTCTTAAAGGTGACACAGTATTTGACCACAGAGTTTTACTCTTTGAACTACAGTCTTCGCCAGCGGCTTGATATCTTGGAGGTAAACACTGTGTGACAAACAAATGTCTTATTTGATTCGATATGTGTTTTTGATCTGATATGGGTTGTTGCCGCAAGGGCATTCATTCATTCCTGTTTTGGTGGGTCAGGTCCTTGCTTCGGCAGCACAGGAACTCTCTACACCAAACGTGAAAAAGAGCAATCCGTCAGTTATCTCGGCTGCCAGTGCTGATTTGACTCCATTCACTGGGGACAACCCTGCTCACTGGCCACAAGTGGTAGATATGCGAATCCAAAGCAAAACGAAACGTCTCAGAAAGGTACTGAAACTAAACGCACACATGTTGATCTGTGTTTTCAGTATTTCAGTGAAGAATTCTGAGCTCTTTAGTAATTTCACTTGTTACAGGGGGCAACACATCCTCCAGCTAAGGTCACCCCAAACTGTTACGCTCCTGTTGCTGGACACTTCTTTTTTCCGCTGATCAGGAATTATGACAAGTGAGTATGTTCTTTTATGCAAATTTAAAACTTTTAAACTTTGTACTAAAAAAACAACAGAACATTTATGTACATACAAAACATGAAATGTACAATTTCTCTGCTAGACCTCAGGTGACCTTTGACCTGTTGGGCAGTGATCATCTGATACTGGGCAGGTTGATCCACACCTTAGGCCTCTTCATGCATCTTGCAGTCAATGCACCGGTATTATTAATCTTTCTAGTGTTGTACTAATTGTTGTGTTGTAACTTTAAGACTAGTGACACTATATAATATAAATGCAACAAACTAATGCCAGACATTGCGCAGTCTTATGCAAGCACATACTGTAAGACAAGTAAAGCCCATGGGTTTTTCATTTTTTACAGATAGCTGCACAGATGGGTTGTGCTTTGCTAGATTTTGTGTGGACAGTCCGCTACCATGTTGACCAGTAAGTATTTTTCTTACATCAGCGTTTTTCTCAGTGTGAACTGATGAAAAGACTGTAAATCTTTCAGTCTGAGTTTCAACCTTAAATATGTCTCTTAAAGGATGGTGAGACGAGGCGTCCTCTTTGCTGTCTGCTCTGTTTTTATGAGTATGCCCAGTCAGAACCTGCTGGTTGACCTCAGCGATCAGCTGTTTGAGACAAGAACTTGGCTGGCAGGTAAAAGAACATGGAAACTGAATTTAGAAATAATTAGATTTTAAGGACTATAGATACATTTCATTATTTATGAGGTGAAATTGGACAAAAGCTTGTTGGTTGGTTATTACAGAGCCACGGTTTTATACATGGTATCACTCATATTTGAATAAATCAGTAAAAATTGTATGTGAATAATAATAGATTAATCCTAAACCACATAATTCTTGTAAATGGACTTGCACCTGTGTTATATTTCTGTCAGGGATGTCCCCACAGTTAGACATTTCCTTGGACAACTCGTGCAGGACATTTCTGGGAAATAGATGTGTAACACAGGATGTCCTGTACTATACATCTAACAGCCTGTGATGAGAGTGGCTAATCAACAGTTGTGTTTTTTTTCCCTCTGAGGATAAAATTAGTTTCACATTGCAATGAAAGTCTGCTCCCACATGTTGACGGTGCCATGGTTATATACAAACACATAATTTCGTATGGGGCTCTAATTTTGTAATTCTACTGAGGGATGCAGACATTATTTCAGTCTGTTACCCCTGGAAAAACGTGCTAATTATCCTTATGTTATTAACTACAGATGTGGCTGAAGGAGACCCTGATGCAGATTGTCGAAGTCTGGCTGTACAGAGTCTGGTACTGCTGGATAAGAGCCTGAAGAAAGAGCTACTAGATTAGATGAAGAAACACTTAACGTCTGGAGTCATGATCACAGAACTGACAACAAATACGGTGATAAAGTATATGTCTGTGATGAAGATTGGATTTCATCTTCACAGAGACAAGAGTTTGGAGGTCAATGGAAATTATGTTCCGGATGTTTGCTGGCAGAGGGAATGGCCTGGCGGAAATGGATCACCACACACACTGAAGGATGTCCTTTTAGCTCAAGAGAAGCTTGCTGCAGGTGCTGCAGATTTTGATCATATCCTGGAACAAATAGAAGACAAGGAGGCCATGTCTTCTGTGCAGAACTCAACATACACACACACACACACACATATTACAGTATACTGAATTGTTTAAATTTAGACTTCTGTAAATGTTGAACTAGATAAAATAGGGATTCAATGGAAGACAGGGGGCCTTTTTTCTTTCTACAATAAAATGTCTGTTATGAGGATATCCTTTTAAACCTCTTTCCCGTACTGGGACATTCATCTGTGCTGTGATTGTTTGTAAAGGCCATCCTGCATACGCAGACTGACCACTCCAAATAATGGAAATACTACTTCTACTACTTCCGTTTGTGTCCCAAAAAGGAAGTATGTCTTCTAACTGTTTTTCTTTTTTACATTTTGAGATAAGCATATGCAGGATATGTTGTTTTTGTTAGCAGTGGCTCTGATTTTAATCTGCTTTTCATTCCTGTCTCAATATTTATCTTTTAATTGACTATGGCTGTGAGTCTGTAAGGATAGCAGATAATACAATAACTATGTCTTCTAATCAAAGGTATAAAATTGTTAGCCATTATAAGACCTAATAAGTGGGTTAAATTAGTAAATTATATTGGCATACTTTATCATTCGACACAGTACATTCGGCAACTGTGTTCGTTGTTTTTCGTAACTCCTCCTTCTGCACCGCCTCCGAGGTTGTCAGGGGCAACTAGAAGAGACGCTTAATGCTCACCTGGGAAGCTACAAAACGACAATACTGTATAAGTTACAGTGGATGTTAGAACCAGCGTTGAACAGTTACGTCGGCACTAACCTGAGAAAAAACTACAGAAGGGTATGAGTTCTGATAATTTAACAAAACGGCTAGCCTAATTTAATGGTTGCGATGGCCACAATGAGAGCTATTTTTGCTAGCTAATGTTAGCAGCTAAAGCTATGCTAGCACTCGCGTTATTCATTTGTCACATTAATATTAAAGTTAGCAGCTAGTGCAACCACTATTATTGTGAATCTAATGCTTCGTTAACGTCTACACTGTACGTTTTGATCCACTGGTGAACTCACGGTAGCTAAGTCAACCACATATAACACGTAACACGTTATACAAACTCATTCACTGGATACTATTTGGGGATTCCTTGTGCACTTAACAGATAGGAGCACTGGGGACATGGCGGTGTATTTTGACCACCGCATTGATGCCCCTGAGAGCAGCGGTGCGCCCTCTCGTTTATGCTGGCACTCGGTTGTCCCTGTGCTGGCTGTGGCTTCAAACAGTGCTGCTTCAGGAGGTACTGTAGACCTCTACCTGCAGCAGGTAAGCACTGGGTTATGCAGATGATCACTTACACAGAGAGAACATCTTTTTTTTTTAAATACATAGTGTGTGAATAATATCAATTACAATTTATAATTTTTCTGCCAATATACAGGGAGAGTATGTGGAGAACTGTCATTTAGAACGTCCTCACCAGCCCACAATGCTGCGCTGGCATCCCACAAAACCAGTGCTGGCACTGGGCTGGGAGAATGGGGAGACAGTGCTGCTGACACACCCCTCTGGAGATCAAACCATCCTTCCCAGCACACATACAGCTTCCATTACACTCCTGGAGTGGAGTAGCTCAGGCAGCCGCTTGGTAACTGGTGATCAGGTGTGTGTTGAAATGATTCTAAATACATAGATATCATATGTATAAAATAATGAATCTACACCCTGTTAATATGCTGGTGAGCCCGATTACCATCCTTGATGAACAAGCATTTTTAGGGGAATTTGTGTAGAGTAATTTTAAATCACCTTATCTTCTTGTTATAGCATAAATATAATTATTTATCGACAGACTGGAGCTCTAGCAGTATGGAAGGTAGATGCCAGAGGGAGACTTCAGGGAAACCATCTAATTAGGCATGAATACAACAAACCATTAACTTGTTGCATCTTCAAACCTGCCTCACCTGGAGTGTAAGTAGTTGGTTATCCTTGTGAGTCCTTGTGTGTCACTTGCGCTGATTGCTCTTTTGTTGATGGTGCGACTTAAATTTGTTGAAGGGATGTGGCCATGCTTGCCCGAGCATCTGTGAATGGAGATGAGAGTGCTCTGGACATGTTCAGCTGGAAGGGAGCACCTCTTAAGATGGGCCCACAGGAGGGACTTGCGTTCTATGTCAGCACTGCAGATGGTATTTGGTTTTTTGTTTTTAACTATAATGGTGCCATGTGGTCAGAAGTACACATTGCATAGAGTTAAGTATAATGCAAATATTAGGAATTTAAATAAAAAACAGGAACAGTGGTTTCTGAAAGGTCTAGTGATTTATACATTCAAAATATTAATGAAAATACTACTAATTATATGTATATATTGTATACAATATACATTAGATACATAATTAATATCTTTCTCTTTAATTTGTTAATCATATGTTCAATAAATAGGAAAGGTCCACAGTGTAGATGAACATTGTAAGACAAGCACACTTCTCAGTGTGGAAGGTGCAATCAAGAAGCTGTTCTACCATGAGAAGCGAGAGACCCTGGTTGTGATCACAGAAACCTTGATGCTGTCACAATACAGTTTGGGGCCCGAAGGAGGAGCCCAGGAAATTATGAAGGTACTGTCGACTAAATCATTAAAGAGACAGTTTTCTGTTTTATAGATTAGGCCATGGCATTTTAATGGGTTTAATGTTCATAATTCTTAGATCATTGTAAATGACTAATGAGAGAAAAATATACCGTAGACAGGTTTTTCTGTTTATATATGTTTTATTTTTCTGGATTTAGATCTCAAAAAGCTTAACTGGGAACTCCCATCTCCATTTATTTGCCCTGATTGATTATATAGAAATTAATCAATAAAATCAACATAGATGTACTACTTATTCTTATTTGACATACTCTGTATTTACAGACCATTTTCCCATTTTGTTCAGTGGCAATTAATATAAGTCTCTTTCACTTTTTTTTACCTGCCAGGTGAAATTGAGTAGCAGGACTGGACAGAGCGTAGACATTGTCTGGACAGATAACGGCCTCCTCATCACAGCAGCAGGGGAACAGATTATCAGGTCAGTCAGATACGTTAATGTTTTATTTATTAACACAGATTTATCAGAGATTATTAAATGAACTGAAATTGTACAACTGGATTCTGACAGAAGTTACAATGATGCCCTTTTGTTTTCATAGGCTGTGGGACCTGGAGAGAGATGACAACTATGTTTTGTGCCTTGATGAGTCTCTGGGCTTTGAGAAAGGAGAGATGATAAGCTGTGTTTCATACTGTTCTGGAAAAGGTAACTATAAAATGTTAGTTTTCTAGTTAGCAATATACAATTTAACTAACTTATTTTATTTTATTCTTTGTGTTTTAAAGTTATTTCACTTTATCACATTCTCAAAACTGAGAAGTGAATAGATAGATTACACACATCATATTGGTACTGTTTAAGTGTATAACATTGGGACCTTCTCAGATATCCTGGTCGCTGGTACCAGTCATGGGCGCATAGCAATGTGGAGAATGGTGGTGCAGCCAGGGAATGGTAGAGGTGACTCCAAGGCCCAGTGGAAGCTGCAGACACCAACTGAAATACAGGGAAATATCACTCAGTTACAGGTACTGTCTGAACCAACACGTATATACTGCATTTCTGTTATTCACAATATTATCATATTATTATATCAGTGCTAGGGAAATAGAAGGGATATTCTTAACAACATATGTATTGTATTGAACCCACCATTTCAGTGGGGCTCCAGCCTGAATCTTCTGGCAGCCAACAACTCGAACACAGTGCTGATCCTGTGTGAGCATGTCATGTCTGCCCACTTTAGCCAGCAGGTGGCAGCAGTGCAGCTCACTCCAACCCAGCTCAGCATCACTCAGTTTGCAACAGAAGTCCAGGCTGAGCTGCAGTCTGACATTCATATCAAGGGAGTGTTTGTTACCAAGGTAAATGCAGAGTTTATGAAGAGAAAATGCATAACTGAAAAAATGCCAAGCTGCTGTATAAGGTGTGCTTATGAATGTTAACAATACCTTAAATTAATATCATTGTATTGTAATATATTGACAGGACTCGGTGACAGTATGGAGCGGCAAGCAGGTCACTGTGTATGAGCTTTCGGGAACAGCTCTCAGGATTACAGGTACACTCGCCAAAAACTTTCACAAATATGACACGGCCTGTCTTCATGTCATCTTTTCGTCTGATCCTTTACTTTTTGCCATCTCTAATTTTATCAGGGTCATTTACTTGTGACTCTCATGTGGTAACTGTACATGGTGAGAACCTCTACACTGTGGAACCCAACAGGGTACAGATCCGCACACCACAGGTCTGTTTGCCTTTGTATTTGTATTTGAACCTATTATGTAACATGCATTTAAACACTGTTTAATTAGTATAAACACACAGGAACGTTGTATTTATCTTAACGACTTAAGTTCATTGTTGAACTATGTTTTCTTTAGGGTACTGTGAAGCAACTCCTGACTTTCTCCAAAGCAGAGGGCAACCCCGTGCTTCTCAGTGTGTGTCAGTCTTACCTGGTGGTGGGAACAGACACAGCACATATCAGAATCTTTGACCTTTCTCGAAGGTATAGTGTCACTGTGGATGTTGATATGACTTCCTTCAATTAAAAAAGGAATTTAAATATTGCTGAACATCTTCCATATACTGTATTGTAAATGTCTGTCCAAAGCTCCTTCTTGTGCAATAATTAATATCTTTATAGAGATGCCAAAGCTCACTGCAGTGCTAAAAGCCTGACTGAAGAGATTGCCAATTTAGGAGTCTTGAGGTCAGTCAAGTGTAATGCCAACGGCAGCCAAGTCAGCATCCTAATCTCTCAGGTGAATGGACGACGTGCAGCTCTCACACTCTACCTTTTCTAAAGTTATTCAGCTGATACTATAACTGGAGCCACAAGCACGTTATTCATATTTTCAGCTTCTTGGATAGGACCATTTTGTGTCCATATTTCGCTTAACTAAAGTGAAGGTAACTCTTTCCCCTCAGGTTAATGGGCGACCTGATCACAAAGTGTACTTTTATGATGTTGAGATGGATAGTCTGACATACTTTGACTTCTTCACTGGCAGACCATCCAGCGGTATCTCACAACAAGAAGAAAGTGAAAGGTAACCGACGCAGCTTGTGTTTGTACTTGTACTAAGACTTTGTAAAGATTTCTTCTCTGGTTGTGGTTTACTATCTTTACTCTCTACTCCGTGTTTCAGCTTGCAGTTTCAGGGGACAGAGCTCCGTGGCCGGTGCCCTGTATCTCACTTTTGGGATGAGAGTGACCCTCGCCTTTTTGTTTGTGAGACAGTGCCAATTAGCTCTGAATCATCATCAGCCAGTTACTTTGATATGGTAAAGACTGTTACTAATATTGAGATAGATCTGTACAACTTTATGAGCAATATATGGGGACTAACTGCACAACAGTACGTAGTTTGTGTGAACCAAGAGGGATATTAGCTTGACAGCACATTGTCTTCATCCTAGGTGGACGTGTCCGTGGTGACACTTTTCTGTACGCAGGAGCATGGGCTCCTCCTTCAGGACTGTTACTTCAAACCTGCAGGCCTGCAAGCTCTTCTTTCCCTGGATGTGCCCTACTATTATTTCACCTGTAAGGTGAGGATGAAAACACTGCTCTGGATGAATTTTTGCCCTTCAGTGAGGAAGTAGCTTATTTGGCACATAGGGACTCAACACTGTTCTCATGTGAAACTCTGTGTGTTTGGTCTAACACACGCCAGATATTATTTCGGAGGGGTGGGGTCTTTCAACCAGAAGTAAGTGTCTACAGTTCATTCAGAAAGTTTTAGTGTCCACCCTTCCACTAAGTGTCATTGTGTATGCCTTGTGCTGTATATTGCTGTACAGGATGATGAAAATCAGCAGCACAAGTGCGTCCCTGAAGTATTATGAGCTCACTAGTTTGTGTTCGGTTCCTAATGCACCTTTATTGAAGCAAGTTTTATTTTTTGACATGAGCTTTTTGATGTTTGGATTGCTCTGCCTCCCACTCCTCCCCCATTGTCCGTGTTTTTATTGGTTTAATTATTAAAATCCAGCTTAATTTTTTTGGCGTGAATTGCATATTTACCAATCATGACTGCTTGTTCTGATCTTCCTCAGCCTGGTGAGAGGAATCCAGGGATAACAGAGGTGTCAGCAACAGCATCAGCACATGTAGAACAGTGCCAGTCAAGCAGAGCTGCACCTGCCCAGTTCCCACATATGGTGTCCAGGCGAGCTCTCAGGGACTTTGTGGGCCTGGAAAACTGTGAGAAGACCACCCGTGACGCAATGCTCAACTTCAGCTTCTACCTGACCATTGGTGATATGGATGAAGCCTTCAAGTCTATCAAGCTCATTAAGAGGTAGAGTAACACTGACCCTTTTATGCACCCCTAATTCCACTCAGCACCTTTCACTGTTGCCCTCAATATTTCTGTAACCTTAACTTTAAAAGGCCCTCTGATCACCTCGTCAATGCACTCAGCACTGCCTAATTTGTTTTTAAACACAGTGAAGGGATGCCACTCCATGTCATTTTTAAATTCTATATATACATCATTTATTATTAAATGAAGACAACAATAAGATTTAGTTCACATGAAGCAGTCGACTTCGATGCTACGATCCAAATCCAGCAAAGTCAAACTTTTATTTGTTTTAGAACATTAAATAGATTTTTAAACACAGGACATGATTATGGACTTTTTCTGTTTTTCTGCAGAGGGAAGGAACTATTCAATGTGTATATATGTGACTGTTTCTGTGCTCTGAGGGGATGTACTTTTGTAAACAGACACACACACACACACACACACACGTCTCCCTGCCAGTTTGATTCAAAAGTATTACCCTTTCTATTCTTGCAAGCATTGAATCAGGTCACAAAAAGGATGTGAGTGTCCATTCCTGCATGTGTGTGTGTGTGTGTGTGTGTGTGTTTTGTGGGAACAAGTTAAATGGGATTCCAGTATAGATTTGATCTACACCAGAATATGGTACGTGATTCAGTGCACTTGGCCTGAATATAAATTAGTTTTGCTTTTACATGCACAAACATTACGCAAATGGAAAAACAGAATGAAAACAAATGGGAGAAGCATATCCTACTAGCCGGATATGCCAGAGAGTTTAATAGGCTTGATGACAGCTTTACTAAGTTACTCATTGATGTCTATTTTTACTACTGCGTCATGTTTTAAAAGATTAGTATTGTGTTTAATTCCCGCATAGCTCCACCCACAGTAATAAATACTTCCTGCAGCAGTAACCTTTATCTTCTGGGACACGTCTCTGTGGTGCGCACACTTAAATCACTTGAATCAATCTTTTCATTTTGATTTAATCTAGTACAAGTACTTGAGGTTTTCCTGTATCAGTAGAGTTTTACTCTGCCTCATCTCTGGGAGTTTTGAATCAAGTCGGAGAAATTATAAAACTTAATATATACTTTATCTGAAACAAGAGGGTGTCTCTGAATCCTGAAGCAGCATGTCAAATTCAGGTTGGAATGTCCTTCAGGCCAGACTCTGCTACTTCCCGTCATTCATGCACTCATATCCTTGACTTTAAGTGAAATGCTTCGGGATTAGCTGTCAATAGGAATGTAAATCTTCTCCTGCTATTTATTTGCCACAACAATTAAAAGCTGAAGTCCCTCTTTCCATCATTTAGAAAAACACCACAGGAAATGTTCAGGGGTGAAGCAATGACTGGTATATAATATTGTAGTCGTCATAATTGGCTGTGGTTTAAACGAAACCCTTTCTCAGTTTATGCAGTTTGACATAGGAGGGAATATAATTCAATGTGCAAAGCCAGTGTTTACTTCATTATCAGTAAAAGTAGTCTTCAGTGTGATTTAAAAATCTTTCAATTGTTTGAAGTGGAGTCAATTAAACTAGCACCATCATTACCTGAAGTAAACAATTTTGAATTGTACAGATACAGATATTTATACATATCTTCACACAGGATAGTTGATGCTACATATACCTTTCAGCCAGCAGGATTGGATCAGTCTTCTTAAAGTGTTGGACCTTAAAATTATTTAGTCACAACATTTCCTAATAATGAACCTAGATAACAATGTTTGGGAAAGGTTTGTATTTTGGATGGTGAGCTGTGGCAGGTATAACATTAACACATTCAGCATAGTGCTCTGCTATTAATGGTACAACACAAAAATCAGTATACAATATGTTAATTGACATTTTATTATTCTCTCATCAACATTCTCTATACTACTCCTTTTGTCCAGAACTATATTGAATGTTAAAATGTAAGTAATAAAGTTCTGTATTGTTTATTTGTGTGGCGTGAACACTGGAACAGCAGCAACAACAACCGTTTCAATAATTATCACTATATTTATTGAATTTACATTATATATTATTATTTTAATGTGCCTCTATCTTTGGCAATGTGGAAAATCCACAGGTAGCCCTGAATTCATTGCGAAAATAGTATGTGCTAACATTAATACTACAATTAGTGTGGGCACTATTCTTTACAGACTGCTATTATATTAATTTAAACAATAAGTGTATATGCATAACATTTGTATGTACCACAAGCGAGTGTCATATGGAAAGCAGAATGAAAAATTAAAATAAATATTGAAAATGCATTTTACAAATACTGCATAGCAAATCCGACATACATTACTTAGCAGGTCACTTGTCTCTTTTTTTTCCTTTTTCTAGAGGAAGAATATTTATGTCGCAAAGACCAAAAATAAACTGACAATATTCCTTTATGACGTTCACTAGGTGCATGGTTATATTTATTGTAAAGTATATGTTCGTACAAAAAAGCTATTTCAAAAATAACTATTGCCACTCATTTAAAATTGCCAATCAAACATGAAGTTTTATTTACCTGCTATAGTTTTTCCTACATAAATCACTAATATGTATTACAGTTGTAATATGTTTCAAAATTGTGAAAACAAATATGAGGTATTCCAGTGTTATATTTTCAACATCTCTCCTCATTTCCGAATCATAATTAGGAATAGGTCAAGGTCCAGCTTGATCTTTGCAGAAGAATGGTGTTTCATATAAGATGGTCCTAGTCCAAATTCTGTATTTACTGTGACTTCTTCACTCCAAACATCAAAATAATTCTGGTATATTTGTAGCAGTGGGAGAAATATAATTGCAGGTACATATTAGTCCAGCCACTGTAGAGCCACATAAATGTCCTCCTTGCATCAGAGTCCCATCAGAGACACCCAAAAGGAGTAAAACATGAACTGCTGCCCTGTTGTGAGGTCGCATGGCTCAACAAGGTGACTCCACATAGTCATTGTCTAGATGTGGGTGTAAAGGTGATGCCAGTGAGCGACTGATGATTATAACTCGAGGTGCGAGGCAGTCATCGCGACGATGCAAAATGTTCCAGATAAGCATGGCTGCAGCTACTGTGGCCAGCAGACAAGCAGCTATGTCCAAGTAGCAGGAGTAGGATAGGTGTGTGTAGGGCCCAATCCTGTAGAATGTCACAAGTCCAATCACCAGCACAAAACCTGCATAGAAGCACACAGAAAATGTTTCAATCAGTGAAAATGTTAGGGCCCAGCAGTATCCCAGCGCAGAATGAGGGTCCAGTGTAATGCATTCATTGATAGTTGGCAAACGAGCAAGACAGCAGCACTCAAGGACCAGGAATGCCCCCCCCCCCGCCCGATCTAAAGTGTACATCGTGTTAAGGGGAACAGGGTGGTGCCACTCTTGGCGAATGGTGGGGGAACAACTCAGATGCATTGCAAGTCTGTCTCAATGCTGACATACAGGAATATAAAAAAACAAACTAGTCATGCTAACATTTCCACAGGCAATTTAAAATCATAATTTTACCCAACAGCAGATCTTTGGATTGTGTGAGGGAAGTGACATAAAACCCACGCAAGCACGGGGAGAACAGGACTAATTACTATACAGTAGCATGAAGTACTTACTTTTTCCTGCACCTGTACTATATGTATTTCACTATTTCTAGTTCAATATTTTTTGTAGTTTTAGAAAACCAAAATTTAAACCTACCAAATATGTGACAAGTGTGCCTAAGGTCTGCTTTTTAAAAGCTCACGTGCATCCACCAGACCAGACATCCATCCTTGTCGCTTTGTATTAAGTTCAGGGGGTGCTCTGTGTGGGGCCTTTGAATTGGGAAGTCTGTTTCCTTCTGGGAAGAACTTCTGAGATCTCAGGAACAAAGTTCTCAGTAAAAATATCAGAGAGTGATTACAGTATATGCTCAGAAAAACCTTTGATATGTTTTATCTCCTGACTTCTTGGAAATACACTAGTTGAACTCATGCAGTGAGGAACTTTACATGTGTACATGCAATGGTGGAGAGTGTCTCAGTCTTCAATCCAACGCTCTCTTGGTTATTTACTCTGATTTATCTACTGTGGAAAGTTAAACCCCACACCTTTTTAGCATTAAACGTGTACATATATATTTTTAGTCCACATTGTTTAAGTATCTGTCCCTTGATCTATCATCTACAGGATTCAAATGTGGCCAGTTAACTGTTAAACAATAATACACGTATGAAATCATTCCCTCCACTGTGGTGTAAATACAGGCTAAAAATACTAACTGGAAATAGGGATGTTGGTGTTTTAGGACATGAATCAGTACATTTCCTGAAGCCGTCTGCGGCACCAAGGGTGGGAATTCATTTATATTTATTACTCCACTTGTACAGTAAGATAGCTGTCATTGTTTAAAGTGAGGATGTGGGTGATTGTGTCTGTGGATCATTGTGTGTCTGCCACCGTGTGTACGTATGAGAATGCAGCTGTTTGCTCAGCCTGTTCATGTTTAACCTGTCTGGCTCCTTACTAAAGAAAATGAATAACTCCTGTCCAGGTTCCAGCCTGGGTGGGCTGTGTGAACCTCTTTTTTTGGCACAGACTTATCTTTTAAACTTCCTTCCCATTCTTCCTCTTTCCATCTTTCCTTCCTCCCATAATCTCCACACCCTGAGATTCAAGGTTAATATATTTGCTGGACTTTTGACATGATCTGTCATAGAGAAAATCTAAACAAGTGTAATCTGAAGACCAGGTCCTGGAAATAATGTAGGTGGTTTGTTTTCTTGCCAGTTAGTAAATTCTTGGTTCATTCTTAAAGGGCACAGTGTTAATTAGAGTGACTAACCTGCCTGGATGTTGTGCTCAAACCTTTATTATTCTCCTTTATTACTAGGAATCGCTTGAATTACAAACTTCTGGGAAAAAGCTGAACCCTACATTACCAAATCAGCAAGTCAAAAAGTGTTTCAGAGCCGGGTGACCCGTGACCCGTAGTCATGTCTTTTGACATGTTAGAGTTGTGTCCATTCAGAAAATATATTCCAGACTTGTCTCAAGGCATGCAAATGCCAAATAAACCTGCCAGCATCGCTGCTGAGATCTCACTGAAGGGAACTGCGTATTGTTATTCCCTACTCTGCTTGCAATAACATTTTGGCACAACTGAAAATGAAAACATTCCTGAGAAATTGGGTGATGGGCAAAAATACCTCCATTCATTCAGAGCCGAAGCCCATTCATTAACTCCGTGTGGGAGGTCTAAAGTAGGAATGAAGAATGGGTTTTTGAATGATAGATGCAAGTACAATTATGTCAGGAATGTAGGCCCTTTACTCGAATATGTATGTAGTGAAAACAGAAGCTATTTATGTTTTGCAGCATTTATTTTAAGATAGTTTATTTATATGTTTTTCTTGTTTAAAACGCCTTCAAACTCCACGTCCACTGGAATGGACATATCATTTCATATGTGAGTAATGCTTGCTACTGATTAGTTGCTGATTTTCCAATGAGAAAGAAGTATGGAGTATCTGACATCAGGCAACATTAACATGTCTAAGCATTTAACAGCTCAAGTGTGACAGGTGTACATAGTTTGTTCAGTTTAGGACAAACAAAATCTTGGTTGGTCTACATCTTATTGAAATCATCTAATAGAAATTGAAATACCAAGATCCAACCAGTTTCAGATGTTTGTCTTATCCATGTTTGTTATATCTTATTAGTGTTTACATGACTCCTATAATAAAAACATGGCTAATTTATGTACATTTTTATGATCTGTTAAACATCTGATGGACATTTCGACTAAATGAGCATAACAAATTTCGTTATGCTCATTTAGTCGAAATGTCTATTGTAATGGATATAAAAATGAATATAAATGGGTGAAAAATATTTAGCTTAGCAGAAAAAAGCATGTCTGAGGAAGAGTAGGGCTGCTACCCAGCATAAGGTGGTGCTTTCATACATGTTGTTTTGTCTAACCAGCAGAACAAAACGCTGAAGAAGTCAATCTAAAAAAAATATCAGAGCATTTCAATCATCCACGCTGCTGGTGGGGCACTACACACATACAGTAATTTCTGAACTGAGTGTGATTCATTTAAAAAATTTAAACATGAGTGTCTTTCTCAGTATGACTTGGAATACCTTTGGCAATCCCTTATCTTTTTATCAAATGCCATGTCAAGTCCAAATTTTGATGTTATCAGTACAGATCAATACTTTAGTTCAGGACTAAATATTTGCAAATGTACACATATTATACATTTGTAGAGATTAAGAAACTATTCATTTAGGCACACGATGCCTAATCTTAAATCTTAATCTATATTTTTTTACAGTATACAGATTTTATTTATATTAGTACTTAGTATTTCTGTTTTTTAGTTGGGAAAATCCCGTCTGCCACGATAAATGATGTTTTACTCAGCAGCTGTGTTGACCATATATGGTAAGAGAAAAGATTTGCAAGACAGCATTTCCAAAAAAAGTTATTTTTAGATTTTTGTACATTATCTACAATAAATGCAAAATGTCAGAACATGTCTGAAGCCCATTTTGGAGATAATGATTCATGGGATGGAAAATCTGTTTATTTTGAACTCACTCTTTTCACCAGAGTTTTTATGTAAAAGCCCTCATCCACGCTGCACTGTTTGACAAAGATGCTAACAGTAAAGAGGATACTCTTTATTTGCCACTGCTCTTGGACACTTTGTAAACACAGACATATAAGCTAGTCCAGCTTATATAGACAGAGTCAATTCCCACCCTGCTGCTGTGTTTACCACAGGCATTGCTCTACCAAAACACAGTCACAACACACATACTGACATACACAAAAATGCATGTACGTACATAATCCCTCCTGCCAGTGAACACACAAACACACAGATTTGGTCAAAACTGTCTTTCCCGTCTAATCCCCCTCCCGGCTTTTTCCTTCTTGGGGGTTTGCATAACAGGTAGTCACAGACATTTCCTCGTCCTGAGCAGGGATATCCTGGCGCCCAAAAGTCGCTCCCTTGCTCGCTTCAGCTCTGGCCCATGCATTCTGAATTTGGACTAAATTTAGACCAAGTCATGTCCCACAAGGATGCCATTCTTTGTATTTTTTGTTTTTCCTAGTTTTATCCATCCCTGAACAATAATAGTAAAACTAAGTAAAGTCTGATATATTGTCACATTTAACCATAGGTTATCTTGTATTTTCTCTGCAAGTATCTTACTGGCAAATATCAGAGGCAGATCTTACGTATTCGGGAATCAGCTAGTGTAGCTCTGCATGTGATAATTTTTCCCTTTCTATTGGCATTCTATCAGATTCCACTTTTCTCTGCAGCATCTTGGAAAGAATGATTTAATGTGATTTAGCAGGTTTTCTCTGCCAATGCAAAACAAATTAAACAAACCAATTAAAGGAACACTGGTACTCACTGGCTAATTGAAAGAGTGCAGCGATGGCCTCCTCCCACCACTGTGATTCCTGCATGATGAAAGGCAGCCCCATCAGGCCTAGAAGGAAAATGAGCTGACCGACAGTCAGGGCCACCGTCGCCATCAGGTTACATGCTCGCATCATGTCAAACTGCACTTGGAGGACCAGAAGAAGAGTTGTCATATTTCATGCACTAAAATGTGTTAATGACTAGTTAGATTAAGTCTAATCAGAAGCCACTCCTGTGTCAGACATTACTTGGCAGTCATGCCCCTTGTGTCCAGTAAAGTTGGTTAGTTGACATTGAACATTTCCTTAATTTGTTCATGAATGGAAAATATGCTTCTCCAGACTTTGTTCATACTCAAACCTCCTCCTGCAATTACCCCAAAAAATTGCATGTGTTGTTTCAGTAATCCTTGGCTGTCTGCTTAAATACTTACATTTGACAGTACTGCTGGATTCTTGATAGCCTGCATACTTGGAGCCCCATCCAATGCTTTCACACGGCCTCTGTGCCCCTGGTTCACGGCCCCTTTCCACACCGGTGGGACACATCTTCCATAATCCCACACTTCTTTTGCGTCCAACCTCTAGGTCTTGCAGGACCCAGCTGGTGGTAAAGGCTGCAACATTGTTAAGAACCAGGGACAGCAGGGCTACTGCAACTGCCACTGCCACCAGCCTCTGCACGGCCATGCGGCGCCCAACGCCCGCCACCTCTCCCCCTCCCTCGTGTTCCTCCTCCAGCCCCGGTTCGTTCTCACTGTTCCACCTGCTCCCGTGCCTCTCGTCTGGGGCAGTAGCACCAGTAGTGCTCTGAACCCCGTGGCTCCTCTCCACCTCCTCCAGCTGTTAGCCTGTGCTGTCCCAGCTCACACGGGTGGATTTGGCAAGAGTGTTTTCTTGAGGCTTAGCTAAAGAACATCTCCATTCATCCTCATTCAGGAGTTGGTTGTTGTTGCAGTAGTCCTCAGCCCTCCTCCTCAGACAGCACTGCAGGCACGTGGGGATTAATCCAGCTGGCACCTAGGTCCATTCCACTGGCTCCGGCTGACTAAGTCTTGGATCTGGCTCCTTGCTTATTTGTCTCCCTGTTTTCCCTTCTGTTCTTTACCGTATCCTTTTCCTTTCATAAGTGTTTTCACACAGGTCTTCTTCTGCATGTGGAGTTGGATTCTCTGAGAAGGGAGTTTTTTCTTCTTTCTTTTTCTCTTCTTGAGTCACTTCACATTGACTTTGTAAGAGTACAGATGCAAAGAAGCGTACATTCTCTGGACAGCTTTGATAGCTGTTGCATTGGTTGCTTTGCTTGAGTTTCTCAACTAGAATTTCCCCTACTGCCTGATTCTAACAAGAAGTCATCTAGCCCACCTCCCTCCGTCTTTCACCGTCTCTCTCACCCACTGTTTTTCTGCGAGTCCTTGAGTTCAGAGTTGAAATGTGGGGGAGTTGCAGTTCGTCATAGTTGAAGACATCTGTCTGTAAGTGCTGCAAGCTTTAAACAGACTGCTCTCTCCTTCATGCTCGTTTTTTAATGTGTGTGTGTGTGTGTCAATGTTTGTGTGAGCAAATGTCCAAAAGACCCCCTCTTAGACGTCACTGTTGTGTATTCTTTTGTTTCGAGCCCAGGGGGCGTTTGCTAAAGTCCCCTCTCTCGTGTGCAACAAACATTGGCTGCAGTCCGCCAGCAACAGGATGTGTTTCCTGAGAGGAGAAGAGGATGGGAAGAGGGGCCAAATGTAGACCTGTTCCTTCTCTTGTCTTTCCTTTTCTGGCTCTCTAGATCTTGCCACGCTGTGTGTAGCAGGCTTGGCTTTTCTGAATATTTTAAAGTATTTTACATCTCGTTTTCAGCGTATTGTGACCATATAGAGCACGGCTTTGGCTGACAGTTACTTCTTCTTTTAGTTCACTTCATACCCATTCTGCCTCTTATAGCAGGGCCCCTAAAGATTTGGGGTATTTCCTGTTGCCTAACTTTAATAAACAGCCCACATCTGTATCAGCTAAAGCAAAGAGGAGGGAGGAGACACAAATAGAGACCAGATGGCTCTGGAATCTTAAATTTGGAAATGAAGCAAAAGAAAGGGGGGCAGAGGGGTTGGTTTTACGTCAGCAGGACAAAAAGGAAAAAAGAAGAGACTGGGATAGAAAAACATGCCTCACTTAGAGTAAAGGTCATGTTCACATTCATGTTGTGCTTATAATGGTGATAGATGTTATATTAATGGGCATTTACAGATTCAGGGTTGGCACCATTTTAATGTTCTATTTTTAGACCTAAAGATTTAGTATGTGTCAGTATGTAGTCAGTGTTGTTATGTTTGCTGATGGATGTTTAATAAATTAAGAGGACAGCTCATCATTATAAAACCATTTAGCAACAATGACACGTATCTTTTCATGAAAAACATGATAATGTGTGTCCAAACTTTTGACTGGTAGTGCACATACATACTGTACATGCTCCCTACTATTTGGGAACTGTTGGGAAATAAAATACCGGTGCAGTGAGCCACTCATCACAAGCTATTATTCTTTTCTCTTTAGTAAAACAGTATGGGAGAACATGGCACGGATGTGTGTGAAAACCCGCCGGCTGGATGTGGCACGTGTGTGTCTTGGGAACATGGGAAATGCCAGGGCAGCAAAAGCACTGAAGGAGGCCGGGGCTGAGCCTGAGCCAGAGGCGCAAGTGGCAGTGTTGGCAATTCAGCTTGGTATGCTGGTAAGATTGATTCGAGTATAAATGGCTTAAGAGACGTGCCTCATTTGTCAGGCTTATAGTAGCTTGTGCCCCCTTACTCTATACTCTTTATGGATTACCTAAAGAAAATAAAACAGTGTCTTCTTTTTATAATTAGAAAACAATACCTGATGGGACATGAAAACATATACAATTGACATTTCAATTAAAAGAAAACATGGTAACAAACCACTAAGGCCTCTCCCTCATCCCAATTCATAGCATCTATTCAGAGGATATTTTTATAACCCTAAAGTCCAACTTAGTTCCACATCCTTTGGCTACAAATGACATGTCCTCTTTTAGGTCTGGGCATTTCACCACACTAAGGCCATGGGATTTTCCAAAGCATTTATCTTTCCAGAATTCTTTCCTATTTTTCAACAGGAAGATGCAGAGAAATTGTTCAAGAGCTGTCAACGCTATGACCTGCTGAACAATTTCTACCAGGCCTCTGGCCAATGGCAGCAAGCTTTGGAGACGGCCGAAATCCATGATCGCATCCATCTGCGCACCACATACTACAATTATGCCAAATACCTAGAGTCCATGGGGGACAGGAACCTGGCCGTTGTGTAGTAAGGCACTTCTGTCACGTCATTGATACAGTAGTTTATGATTTTTGCATGTTTTAGTATTTGTGAAATTCGCAATAGAAACACAGTGTGATCATCAGTCGTTTTGTTTTAGTTATGAGCACTCGGACACACACAGGGTGGAAGTACCCAGAATGCTCCAGGATGACACAACTTCTCTAAAGACCTACGTTGACAAAATGAAAGACAAGTGAGATTCTTTGATAGTCAACTGAAGTCACATTTTAACATTAGAATGCCTGCTTTGTAAGTTCCCTCGTCTACTCACTCCAGGAACATCTATAAGTGGTGGGCCCAGTACCTGGAGAGCCAGTCAGACATGGATTCAGCGCTGCATTTCTATGAACGTGCCCAGGATTATCTGTCGCTAGTTCGAGTTTACTGTTACATGGGAAACATTCAAAAGGTAACAAACGTGGCATGATACCAAGACAAATTAGTTTTTACAATTATAGATCTTAACTACTTTGTTTATAGCTTTATGTACATCCTGTCTATTATAGAATATAATATGTATGTTTGAGTTAAATTAGAGAACTAACTAGACCTTTCACATGAAAATTATAATTCACAAATCTAATGAATTTATTTATCTGTCAGGCATCTGACATAGCCAATGAGACGGGGGACAGAGCAGCGTCGTATCACCTGGCCAGACATTATGAGAGTCATGAGGACATTAACCAAGCTGTACACTTCTACACACGAGCACAGGCCTACAACAACGCCATACGACTGTGTAAGGTAAAGTAACTTCTTTTTTTTTTTATCTGTGAAGGTTCTCAGTCATCCAGGTCATGGTTATCTCAAAAAGGTTTATCCAATAGCAACTGGACTTCTTTTTTGTTAAACCCATGTTAGTCCCTCTGAAAACCTAATTTACAACTTACGGTTAATCATTTGCGAATTTAAACTTTGATTATTGATATGTTTGATTTATGCTTTTACAGGAGAACGGTCTGGATGACCAGCTGATGAACCTGGCACTGCTCAGCAATCCGGAGGACATGATGGAGGCTGCCTCTTACTATGAAGAGAAAGGAATGCATATGGGCCGAGCTGTGGCACTCTACCACAAGGTATTTCTGAATGACTGAGTTTACATTGACACTGGTAGAACTGAATTTATTCCACAAGGGGGCAGTTTTGTACCAAGTTTAGCAAACACCCTCTACCAGTGTCGTTTCCATGTGACATCACAGAGTGTTTATTTTCTCTGTTACAGGCTGGTTACTTCTCTAAAGCTCTAGAGTTGGCCTTTGCCACTCAACAGTTCCCTGCACTCAAACAGATCGCAGAGGATCTAGATGAGAACTCTGATCCAGCTCTTCTGGCACGTTGCTCTGACTTCTTCATCACACATCAACAGTATGAGAAGGCTGTGGACCTGCTGGTGGCAGCCAAGAAGGTAACTGTTACTCACGCGTTTGAAAATGTGGAAAGATAAGTTCATACTGTGTCTCTTACGTTACTTCATTACGTCTTTACTTTTGTGCATGAACACGTATCCAGCACCATCAAGCCTTGGAGCTGTGCGTGAGCCAGAACCTGACAATCACAGAGGAGCTGGCAGAGAGAATGACCCTGACTGACTCGGACGTGTCTGAAGAGGTCTGCAAGGAGCTGCTTGAGAGCATAGCTGACTGCTGCATGCGTCAGGGCAATTACCATCTGGCCACCAAGAAATACACCCAGGCAGGCAAAAGACCCAAGGTAATAATGTAATTTAAAGTAAGCATTAAGTAAATGATCTGCATCTACAGGATATCTTGCATGTGAGGCAAATTATGTCTTATTAATGCTGTATTGTATTTTTAAACAGGCAATGAAGGCGCTCCTTAAGTCAGGGGACACCGAGAAAATAGTATTCTTCGCCAATGTTTCTCGTCAGAAGGAGCTTTTCATCATGGCTGCCAACTACCTCCAGTCTCTGGACTGGCGAAAAAATCCAGAGATACTGAAGACAATCATTGGTTTCTACACTAGAGGCCGGGCACCCAACCTGCTAGCTGGCTTCTATGAAGCCTGTGCTCAGGTTAGAAACATTCCTAAATGGGTGTTTATTACTTATTCTATTAAACTAAGTTGAATTTCATTAAAACACAGCTACAAAATTCTCTGTACGAAATCTGACACCAAAACATTTTCAACCGATTATTTTGTGTATTTATTATTATATTGCTTTATTTATTTTTAATATTTCGTAGATCTGCATGTGTTGTTATTTATTCACTGTGAGTAAATAATAATAAGAAGTTCTTTCTTGTTAACATTCAGGTGGAGATTGATGATTACCAGAACTATGAGAAGGCTCTGGATGCTTTGACTGAGGCTGCCAAATGTCTATCAAAAGCAAAAGAATTTTCAGGTGGACAGCAGGAAGTAAGACTAGCTAACCTGCAGCAGAAGATCACCCTACTCAAGAAGTTTGTGCATGCACGCAGGTGAGAATACAGCACATACTTGTTCTCTTTTTTCAGAATAGTGTACAGAACAGATCTTGTTAGGGCTTTTGTCTGGCTGTGGTCTTCAGGAGGTTTTGAGCTTTTCTCGTTTGTTTGCAGGTTGTATGCGGAGGATGCTGATGAGGCGGTTCGGTTGTGTGAAGCTCTCCTTGAGGAGCCAGATTTGGACCCTGCTGTCAGGATCGGAGATGCATATGGTTTCCTGGTGGAGCACCACTGTCAGCAAGGCAACTTCCAAGTGGTAACTATCTGTTTTTTCTGATATCTTAATAGTTCAATAGCTTAAATCAAGGTGAAGTACTAGTGAGTTTTTGGAGATTCAGCTCTGTGTTCTTCGATCTTTTATTTGCAGGCCTATCGTAAACTGGAGGAGCTGCAGAAGCTGTTGCCAACACAGAACGTTCGGTACTACATTAGCCAGACCAGCCTAGAGGCCCTGCAAAAAGAGATGGGTGTACACCTGGATAATGATGACCGTGGTCACAGTGTGAAGGAGGACGATGAGGTGGAGGAAGACCTAAATGTACCTTAACAGTCATCTGTGCTTCTAGCACACAAATATGCAAGATTCTGCACTTTCTCAGACCAGTACTGTGCAGCTGGTACAAAGCAGCAACATGACCTGTTTTTGCTAAAGTCACATTGGTAAAAAAGGTTGTACAAGGCAAATATTACGCAGTGAGCAGGCACTGTGGATTAAAGACAAAGAAATAATGATGGACAAAATGACACCAAGAACACAAGGCTTTTTAAAACCATCGTCATTATTCCTCATTAGAGATTCCTACTTCAAAAAAACTATTTTGATGTATAAAACAAAGAGAAAACTGCAGCATATTTGAGGTAAAATGGAAGAAATCAGTTTGTTATAGTCAAACTAGTTTGTTATGGGATCTGCAGGTATTTGGTACTTGGTATTTTTTCATTCAACTCATGTATTATTTGTGAATGTCTTGTGCTGTGTCTGAACGTATGTGTGCAAAGGATTTTGCAGCCATTTCTTATATTTTTTGTCACTTTCCACTCAAAACATGATATTTTGAATACATGTTTTGAATTCCACTACATTGTATATTGTAAGTTCCTATAATAAAACATTTTTACATTTACATCTCTCTGTATGACCTTTTTATGTCGTCACATTCAAGGGCCTCTAGTCACCTGTAGTAGATCAAACAGACTGGAGAAGCTGGACAGGATCATTTATGTTTGTATTTGAGTTATGTCAGCTACTTATTTTTGAAATAAAAAGAAGTTCCTTGAAGTGGATTTGATGTCAGCAGTTATCCCAGTGGTGCTCACAAGAGGGCGCTATTGTCAGAGAGATTCACCAAGCTGCTGCCTCCTTAACAACCAGCCATGGCTCTCAGTCATTTCAAAGGAGAAAAGACTCATATTTAGCACAACAATTAAACAACTTTTTCATACTGCCTGATTTTCCTCCTGTATTGAAAATAGTTTACAGTGGTCAATAATGTAAAAAATACCAGAGAAGAGAATGGTTGGACTGGAAGGAAAGAGTACAGTTTTTTTACGTCGTGGCGCCATGGCAACTTATTGTTGACACGCTCATACACATTCATTTGTGTTTCTAATAATGATGAACGCTCAGCACCACCAGTCAACTCTTAATGAACGTGAGGAGCGACCTGAAGTTGGCACAGAGGAAAATGTAAGTGAGACATATAGATTTATTAATGTATTTATGCTGTAATCACATTTGTCTCTTGCAATGTGTGATAGAAAAACTACCACTACTTCACTGTCCTACTTTCTAAGCTTCACCATGTTTCTTTATATTTGTGTGTGTGTTTCGCTTCACTCTAGCTGCAGCTGCGTGACAAAAATGAGCGTCTTTTCAACAAAGTGGGCTACCTGGAGAGCAGACTGGGCCACCTGGCCAGCTCCAACACAGACCTGTCCCACAGGCTGGTCCAGAGTGAGGAGGAGAAACTCAAGGTGCAGCCCATGAGCTCTACCACTTGAAAACTTGACTACATTTTCTCTCATGTGTCAGATGTATATGATCCAGAAGGATTTGTTTTTTGTCCTGTCTAATCGCTCAGATATCTAAAGAGCTTGTGGAGGAGAAGATTCAGAGCAACAAGATGAGAGAACAGTTTGAGGAAGAGATGTTTGAGCTGAAAAACAAGGTGAGATTTCATTTGAAGTAATACAGGGATAAACTGGCAGTGTGTTGTATTATTTTGTATAATCTGTATATATCACATACTCTCACCATGTCATTGTGAATTTATATGCAATTCCCCTGAAGCATTGATGCTGTCCGTACTGCACTTGCATCTGTCTTCATCAGATACTGAACCAAGACAGTGTGATAACAGAACTAGAGATAGAGCGAGACAAGTTATTCAGGGACCTCCAGTCAGCAGAGGCTCGTCTGAAAGTGGGTGAGAAGAGCGGCCAAGACCTGACAGAGGAGTACGCCGCGCTGAAGAAGAAACACCTGGCTCTGGCCGAGGCCCACAATAAAGAAGTGTCCCAAAGTGAGGAGCTGAGTGCTGAGCTGCTGGCATTGGCTCAGGCCCAGGACACTCTCAGCAGGCAGCTGCAAGAGCAACAGCAAAGGGTAAAGACCACCACTCAGGACCTTCACGGAGAGCTGGACAGGGTGCGTGCCCTGATCAGCCGCATGTCACATAACAGTGTCAAGGTGAGATACCAGGAGCGTGAAGAAATAATTCACACCAAATACTGATATTCAGCCTTAACTAAGACTGTCTGGGTTCTGTTTGAAAGCCAAACACAGAGTTGGTCTCACTAGATATCCAAAAGGAAAATGTTTTACAGCTCCAGCATAAACAGAACATGTTGCTCACATTTCTCCTGGCAACTGTCCGTGCAACCAGCGCCAAATGATTTACCTTGGGGTGCAAAAGTCTGACATTTCCCTCATAATTTCCTGTGTTATACTTGCAAACAAAGCCTTGTTAGCTCAAAACTGAATGCAGTAAAAAGACTGTGTACATTAGGGCTTCAGAATGGTTTTCATTTAGGTTTGAACAAAATCTTCAATATTAAATATTACCATTGTTTATTGAAATGTCAGTTCCAGTTTTCTATTGTTGTATCAACAGCCTGAGGACCTGGCAGCTTTGGACAAGGAGCAAAAAGCTGTGAGCATTTCTGTTAAGTACATCTCATTTTTTGGGAACAGTAGCCAGCCCGTCTGTTTTATAGACATCAGTAAACAGTTGAACTATGGTTTCAGTAACCGTTGCCATTCATGTGTTGTCACATAGCTGCTTGGTAACCAGGATGAGGTCAAAGACATGCTGGAGAAGATGAAGAACAGTTACGAGGAACAGCAGAAGAAACTAGAGGAGAAAGTGTGAGGCCCAGTGAATGTTTGTGCACAAACCTAACGAACATGAAACATCATTATCTTTCTATTTCCAGTCATCAAACAGTCAAACCCACCTCAGAATGGATGTCCCAGTGTTCATCCCACACACATCTGCTCTGTGGTTCCCCCTTTGAATTTCGTTCTGAGCTGTGGCTTTTATTTGTGTGTGTGTGTGTGTGTGTGTGTGTGATGTGGTTTCTTTGCTTCCTCCTATGATGTGGCTGTCTGTCCTCTTGGTTCCTGCTCTATTGTGGTTGAGCCTGTGTTTGGTCAGCAGGATGCTTTTGGGTAAAGAGCAACAGGAGAACAAGGGAGCGATCCACGACAGCCAGCAGAAACTATCTGAAACGAGTGCGGTGAGCCTGAGCGATCCACCAGAGCATTCCTGAATATCATAGGATGAACGCTCAAAGTGAAATAATGAATGTGTTGTTTCCTGTCGAGGCCTTGGTGTGCTCTCAGAGCCAGGTGAAGGAAGTGGAAGAAGAGAACTCAGGGCTGCAGCTTCAGGTCAAAAAGCTGAACGAGGAATACCGTTCGAGGCTGGTGTGCTATTTACAAGACTTAGCTGTGAGTAGCAACAAACACCGAACACTTAAATTAAATGCTCTGATCTTTACTATATCGTATATTTGCACATCTTATAATCCAGGAGTACATTGATGGACCTGGACAAGGAAAAATCCCTTCAGAGGGAACTAAGATGAAGGCCTTTGTGGACAGTATGCTGCAGGACGTGCGATCATCTTACCGGGTTAGGGAGGAACAGCTTGCCTCTGCTGCTCGCGCCTATAAAAAGAGACTACAGACGATTACAAAGACCCACAATGCCCTCCTCATTGCATATAGGTAACGCTGTTTGCGTGGTATTTATTATTTTAATATAAACATAATTACTTAATAATGAAGTAAAAAGATGGTACATAAACAATTCTTACATTACGGTGCTAGAGTTCAGAGGGAGCAGATCTTGGGCAAACCAGATGGTAGTCTGAACCCTGGTCCTCCTGAAGCCCACTTTAACCTTGAGCCCAGTGAACTAAAAGAAGGACTTGAGAAGGAACTCCAGCACCTTCGTCAGGACAAAGCAAGGCTGGAGGCTGAGCTGCATGTGGCCCGGCAGCCGGTAGTGCAAAATAAAGTTGGCTGTGTCTTGAGTGTGACTTGCTGTCAGAAAACCAGAAAACGTTTTAAATAGAATTTCGTTTTACAACTTAGTTTAATTGTTTCATATGCATTTATGAGCTTGTGCTGAGTGAAGAGCCTCGTGTTCATTGTTCTGTTCCAGGTGACTGTCCTCACATTGCCTCATCTGAATCTGAACAGTCAAGAGTAAGAGTCATTTTACAGACACAGTCAGTGGTGAATTGTGTCATAGAAAATTATTATTAAAAAAAACCTCTTTAACTTCATCAGGCCTGAGAACGCGGAGCAGGTACGTGAATACTTCTGGACGGACATGAAGAGACACCTGAAGGAGATCACAGACTCTACACTGGTAAACAAATTCTGTTTTTATCAACTATTTCACTCCCATCTTTTCTATGTGAAAGTGATTTTCCTTTGGGGAACAGGTGGGCTTAGAGAAAGAGCGCGCTCTTCTCTTCACCAGAGCCACAGTTGCAGAGGCGCAGGTGCTGGAGTTGCAGGACTACATTGACAACCACCTGGGCAGGTCAGGAAGCCGCTGGAGATTTTAAGTCATGCAGTATTCACTTTCAGAAGAGTGATAAAATAAACCTTTACCACTGCCCGCAGGTATAAACAGGAGATCACACACCTGCGCCGACTGCATGGGGTAGAGGATGCAGCAGGTCGCTCCCAAAGTGCTTACTCGCCTCTCTGTTAAGCAAAATCTACAGCAAAATCATCATAAAAGCAATTAGTAATAAAGATATAAAATAAATATATTAATTGTTGAATGTAAACCATTTTAACTATGATGATGTCATTGAGGAATCTGGTCTAATTATTTAAACATGATGTGTGGGACTTTCTGTGAATCCCTTGTGTATTCGAGCCATCAGTAGGTGGCGCTGCTCATTCTGCTGGTTTACTCCATGAAAGGCCCCCAAAGAAATCCGGCCTTGAGAAAAAAATGCCTGGAATGTTTGTAAAGCTTATGTCAATTTCACCAGCTCGGGAGAAGAAAGCGCAATGACAATGAGGGGTCACCCTGGTGAGAATAATGTCATTACATGTTACCCAGACACGTACACGCCTGTGAATACTTTCCCTCAGTGCTGTGCTGAGAACTGCGGGGCGAACAAGCCGGAGTGCCTCCACGGTGAGGGTTCATATTTATAACCTCAGTGTTGGTGTGAATAGGCGACTACTTCCTTTAATGTTGAAAGAGCCTGCTTTTTTTCCCCCGGTGTTCAGTGGCTCGGTTGCGTGCCATAGTTCACAGCTGACATAACTTTGATTAAATGGTGTCGCTACGTTTATGTTGACTAAAAAAATACAGTGATGGGAAAAGTTGAGGACATGGAAAGAGCCGTACTCATGTCACCCCAGTACTCTTTTCAGGGGACCTGCCATCTATGGGAGGCGGGGGGGTGAATGTTTGAGAGGAATGGGAAGTGGGATTTTGTTAGTAATGTATTACACTCCCAAGGCCCTGGGAAAAGGGGTGGGGGGTATTCAGCTTGGGTCTGTGCCAACATAGTCACTGTGCCAAAGCACTGGATGCTGGGGACCACTCCTCTCACCAGCAGATCTGTGGGAAAATCCAAACCTGGTCGTTCTTTGCTGCTCTGCCAACAGAGACACGCAGGTAATGTGTCTGTAGAAGCCTCTGCAAACTTTCACGGATGAAGTGAACTCTGCATCAACTAAATGCAATAAATATAGCAGAAACTGTACCGTTTACAAATGCATAGTAGAGCTTGAAGGCTGGTGCACCACAGCTGGTCTCCAAGGCAGAGTGCCAAGTTCTTTCCCCAACCCGGGGGCATTTTGAAAAAGTTGACTTCTTGGACTTGAACAGCTTTTTGTTAATACTGTACATGGTCACTATTGTGATGTAAATACTGATAATGATTTAATTTGGTTGAATGTGGGGAAAAAAACAACTTATTTTACTAACAATGTTGGTACAAAGATTTCACAATGTGGAAAATATAACAACAATCTTGTTTAAGCCGTGTAATAAGTGCCTGGAAACCAATATGTCTCTGCCATGCATTTCAAGAATGTTCAGTTCAATACCTAAATAATTCAAATGTAGTTATAATTTCCGTGACTTTTTAAAACCCGTAATGAGCAGTATGTCATTATTTTTATTTTGAGTCAATCTAAAACAGGTCGAGAGCCAATATTCCAACTATCCGCGCATGGATCTTGATTTAATCGACTAAACAAAAAATTTGAAGAACCACACAATCCACCACTAGCAAGGAATTAACAAGCGTGTCAGGACCAGGGGGTGTGGCCAGGTGAGTATGTGGATCTGTGTGTAAAGAAAAAACTAAATTAAGACATGAGCCATGACAAAAATAACTATAGGTGACTTTTCAAATTAAAATTGTCCCACTGTTTTAATCCAAAACCACAGAACATGAATCGTCTAGTTTGTGTGGCCTCAACATTATGCTGCAAGTAAACTCACTTTCTCTACCGCTTTGTTTATGTTGCTTTAAGCCCAGATTTGTTTTGTGATCAACACAGTGGGAAAAAGGTTGGATAAACGTGTCATTCTGGTGGATGGGAAGCAGGGTGGAGTGAAGCAGAGGAAGTATCTCACATGGCCTGTGATGGGCTGCTCGTCAAGAGGCCCTTTGTTTTAGGATGTTAATGCCTAATTGATACAGGCTTAATGAGAGCGGCCTGTGTGTGAGCAGAGGGCTGGACGGCCCCGCCGTAATTGGAACCGACAAGCCTTGTGTGGAGGAGTGCACAGGAAAGGGATTTATGGGAACGCAAGGAAAGGACACGGAGAATGGGAATGTGGAAGAAAAAGGTGGCAGTAGGTATGAGGAATGTAGAGGCAGTGGGAGAGGAATCTGATGTGAAAGTGTTGTAGGAGCATGAGAAAGAAATGTGCATGACACCCAACCAGGATGTTTCCGAGTGAGTGCATTCAAGTTTTATGTTTTTCAATCTCCCATTACTCCAGCTTGTTTTATAGATTTATATCAATACTTACCAATAACAATTACATTTAAGTTTGTTAAATATAAAAATTCTCAGGTTTTATATTATTGAATGAATGCATGTCCAGAGACACCTGTCTTTTCTTTTCTGATGAGCTGTCTTTTCAACCCCCTCCTTGAGTCTTGTAGCCTCAGACTATTCATGCAAGCGCCCCAGCTTCCCTCCAGACAAGCTTTCAATGTGCAGGCTGGAGAGGCATTAAGAGGAAGGAGGGAAGGGGCAGAAGAGGGGAGCACAGAAGAACCGTGCACAAAACCCTGAAGAATTAGTAGTGAAAGCTGTGAAAATTCTGGGTGGCTATGTGAAGGGAAAAGAAAGAATGAGAAGGACAAAAAATAAATGGGGTCAGTATTCATAATTATAAAGATGAGGGAGGGAAAACTACACAAAACAATATTTTAGAATGATGACTGACAAAGATGATAATAAAGAGTGTGGAGAAAATAAAACAGGGTAAGAAAAGAGAGGAGGAAGAGTTACAGTAGAAGTGAGAAAGAGGGGGGGGGGTGAGCTTGATGAACATCAGCGACTGAGAATGAGGCTGAGTGTCAGTGAGGGAAGGAAAGAGGGACATACCCTCTGCTTTCCCACACTCGATCAGTTCCCACAGTGAACTCGACTAATCCCTGTCTTAATTGGGGGAGAATTCCAGCGCACATGTTCCCCTGGAATGAGTGGAGAGCGAAGGGAGAGGAAAGCTAGGGAGCATCTGACACATCAGACAGTGCCTGGGCTGATGCACGATGCGTGAGTGCACTTTGTTGAGAAAAAACCCAAAACATGCTGCCTGGCTGTCTGCACATCTGATGCAGAAACGGCTTCACGTTGTACCGTTTCTTTTTCTCCTCACTCAATCCAACATGAAGAGTGCTCTTGGCAGGCACTCAGCATTGTTCAGGCACATTCCACCATGACTGATATATGTAACTTAAAAGGTTAATATAAGGAATTCTCTCTAACACAACGTCACTCTAACTTCCTAAAACATTTGCTTTCCACATATCTAGAGTGGTGGAAAGGAATTAAGTACATACTTAATACTAGTAGTAGATAGTACTATTATGAGGAACTTTCTATTACTTGTTTTACTGCTAGATTTCTACAAGTTACTGTGAAGATGCAAAGTAGGATGTAATTTCATCCAATAAATGCTGATATTATTATTGTTTAAGCGCATAAAGTAATTAAAATCAGCTCCACCTTTACTAGTTTCATTGTTAGCAATGTTTACATATTAATATATCAACAGTTATAATCCAATATTGTTTTTCTGAAATGTGCTGTTTGCTTAATGACGTTTTAAATGCACGTCTTTTATTTACCTCTTTAGTTTCAATTTCAGTTTAGTTTGTTTGTTTAGCAACAAATCCCAACAAACAGAATCTAATCTCTACATGTGAGGTTAGTTAAGGTTCTGTAAGGTTTGGACCAAACAGAATTATGTGGAAAACCTATATGATTATATAGAGTTGGTTGGAAAACTTCTCCGTAACAGAAGAAACCAGGCTCAAACACAACAGCACATATATATATGGATGAGGAGAGGAGAGAAGCGGAGGCTCTTGATGTATCAGGGGAGGTCTCGTTGTAGTCTAATTCCATAGTAGCATAGCTAAGAGATGGTTCTAAGTTACCTAAGTCACCTCTAACAATGGGCTTTGACAACAGCGAACGGTAGAAGGTAGAGTATCGACCTCCTGAACCTGAGTAGTAATTTGGTACTATGAGATGTGATTGAGCTAGACCATTAAGTCCTCTTCATGCCAGGTGAAAGGCTTGAAATTCTAGTCCAGCTTTTATGTGGAGCTAATGTAGAGAAGGTGTCGTAAGAGAAATATATCTTGGGTCAGAACACGGACTGAAGCATTATGCAGCTACTGAGTGCTTTTTAGGGATGACTGGGACATATAAGTGGTAATAATAGTGGTAGTAATAGAATAGAATAGTAACTACTAGTCTAATAACTAGATGTGTTTTTAGCATCACATTGAAACAATATGCTCTAATTCAAGAAATATTCCTGAAATTAAAGAAGGCAGTTTTATTTTAATAATGATAATTAATACTTTATTGATCCCCTTGGGGAAATTGTTGTTTGAACAGTTGCTAGACGTGTGTCTGCTCTACTACGGGTTATGGGTGTCTTGTCCAAGGACACCTCGACATGTAACCTGGTCTGGGAATCGATCTCGCTCACCCTTGGGTTTGAAGACGACTGCTCTACCCACTGAGCTATCTGTTGTTTTCCCCCAATTACAATAACATCAGTAAAGTCTGAGTTTAGAAGCAGAAAATGACTGGACACCCAGGTATTTCTTTTAGACATGCTTAAAGTTGGATGAATTGCATAAGTAGAAACCGCTGGATGTCATCTGTGTAGCAGCAGAAATGTATATAACATTTTCTGAGTAAATGTGCAACATGAAGTATTTGGTCTGAGCACAGAACCCTCTGGAACCTGTGTGTGCAGCGAGTAGGAATTGAGTTCACAGCCTTGTTCATGAACTCAGTGTTTATTTGCTTGATAAATGATTGATGAAGATTCCCTTTATTTGACTGTAGGTAATAGCTTCACAACTTTTCACAATTGTTCGCACTAAGTCTAGGAAATGTATTTATGTCGAATAAAAATAAAATATCCATATTTTTACGAAATGTTATCATGTGTTCACATACTTCACTACAGTGCACCTGGAGTTTCTGTTGACAAATTGTTCCCTGTAGCTCCTGCTGAGGAAAAATGGAAGGAGATACTAGTAACAACAAAAACCACTGTTGAGTGGCAGTTTCGTTCCTGCCTACCTCTTTCCTTTATAAACAGTTGGAACAATAGGCACAGTGCAATATATCTCTTGGGAGGTAACCCAAGAAGACGTCTCTGAAGAGAGAGGGAACCGGCAAAACGTCGGGTACAACAGGGGAGGCTGGGCGGTGCTGCAGCACTGCAGGATTACACTTGAGAAACGCAGAGGTAGGTGGCAGGTAGCGAGAGAATAACTAAACTGATCTGTCAGGGAGGTTTCTTCCCTTTGTCCTGACAACCATACAGGTTTGGTCATAAAAAATGTAATCCTGCTGGTTAATGGTTAGGCAGCCCTTCCAAAGACAGGTGTGCCTACCTGTGGGTAGACTCTCGGTCTAGGGTTTAGTCAGAAGACTGACGTCACCCTATGAGTAACCGAGGCACGTAGTGTAAGCAGTGTCATATTACAAAGAGTTCAGATCAGACATGAGCGTATGCATATTTATATAGAGAACTATATGAAACTGTAACTTACTCCTGCGAAATAATCATTTAATAACCAGATTAAAATGGTTAAATATCAATTTGATGACTCCAAATAGAAATCTGTTCTTTGACTTTCATGGTTTCCAGAGGATTTTGGTTCCCGTTGAAGAGAACGTTTTTAATAAAATGTGTCAACAGCTATTGAATGTATTATGATGAAAATTTAAACTGATATCAACAATCCCTAGAAGATGATCCTTGGAGAGATGGACGGAGTCTTTCACTTTAAACTGCCGCTAAGTGGACTCATCAGAGTAAATTGTAAGTGTTGGAGATTGTTGTGGCTGTGCTCCCTGCTGGTGATGTTAGTGCTTCTTGGAGGGAGAGGGAATTCATTCCCTCTGTCTTTCCTTACAATACTTTCTGTTGGCGGGAAAACACCAAAGACGCGTGTTTGACCCAACTTGTGTTTTTTGCGACCCCCTCCCTGAGAAAAGTGTCGCCCGCCTCCACACTCATAGACCATGTCCACTCTGTCTTGATTGATTTTCAGAGCGCATTTTGGAAAGGATTACAGCCATCTGCAGGCTCTTGAGGAACAAAGGGGGCTCCTCGCTCTCCTCCCTTCAGTACCTCAGAGGGATAACATGGCCAGATAAACATGCTACTGCACTGCTCTACACTTGTTCCCTATTCTGCCTTGACCGCTCACCCCACCCAAACTGCGCCCTCTATTTTAAAGCCCAACATGTTTTTCTTTCCCACTGTGTGAACAGAGGCAACGGGTTTTGCTAATTGCTCACTAAAGAAAATGAAAAAGGAATTAGTACTTGGGAGAAATAGCAGAACTTGAAGTGGAGCATGTCGGTTGATGCAGGCTGATATTTATTTGTCCTTTCCGTCTTTGTCAAAGTTAGCATGTTCTCAGACCTGAACATTCATAGTTTCCATTTGGGAATAATCATTCCCAGCTGTGTGAGGGTGTTATGGGAACAAGAAAATAATGTCAGCTGGGATTCCGGGATGCCAAAGTGTGGTCATGGACTTTTATGCTCCCTCCGTCAGCTGGTGCTGAGCTGATCTGGAGGCAGCAGGATGCACAGTCACAGAGTAAGAGGAAGAAGAGGCAGATCAGTACCTAATATTCAGTTGCAGGGAACTGGATTACCAGCATTTATTTATGTGGAAAATAAAGCCTGATGAAATCCACAGCTGTTTCTTCATCATTGCTTATCTAGCTTCTGTCGCCTTATAAATAATCACATAGACTGTAGGTAAAAACCACGTGCATTGTTTAACTGCCCATTTGGTTAGAGCACTTGGGCAAAGGTGTATATTAATAAATGTAAGTTTCAAGAGCTAGATGTATTAATCTGTCATTGATAGGCTTCAGCAATCTTCTGGAACAAGGAGAAACATCTGTAACTTGGGATGAAGTATGTGTCTGAGTATTGCAGCCACTGTTTTGGATTCAAAACGTCACAACGCTCAGCAGCTGTGGAGCAATTTTTGGGAAAAATGATAAGACGGTGCCTGCAAGAGAGATCCAGGTGGGTAAGATACACGTGAGACCTATAAAAGTTAATGTTTCTGTGGTTAAAGCAAAATACATTTGAGGACAATAAATCAATACGATTAACCCAGGGGAAGATTATCAACAGCTAATTGTTCTGTGTCTTCTGAGGAGGGTAGTCACGTTAAGTAAGTAAGTATGTATTGTGTATGAGTAGTTTTTCTGCACCATACTTTTTAGTTTTATCGTTGCAAACAAACCAACCGTCTGAACGATTTAAGAGCTACGTGAAAACCATATACAAAGGGTATAAAAGGTGAGTGAAGGTGACTCACTGTCAAAGCAGACCCCTAATTTCACATTATGAATCCAGTTTCAGAAAGCTTTGTCTCATTTCTGAGAGAGATTCCACATTAGAGAAGCAAAGGGAACAATAGCCGAGGTCAAAACATGATTTAGAAAAAAAAGGTGTTGCTCTTGGAAACACAGGTCCTGCTGTGCTTGGTAGGGTGTGGTGGTGCTAGACTACAAGTGAGCGTCCAGGAGTTTTCTGCCCCTGTCTGCTCTCTCATCTCTGAAGCTTTTGTCTCTGGTTATTTCCCCTTGAAGTCCCCCAGGCGCTGATGGAAGTCCACACCCAAGAACTTTCTCCCATCGCTTTCACGAGTGCTTCCACCTCAGTGGCACAACAGGACAGAAATAAGCACTGAAGGCGCACAAGTCCATTGGTGTGACTTAGACAAATGCTTTTGTGATTCAGCAGCAGATCAAGAACGTTCTCCAAACGTCAGAGGATTCACAACTAAGTGAAAACCCCTGATGAGACTCAACACAACAGAAAGGTGAGGTTTGCAGCTTACAAAAACAAAAAGAAATCTGTGGAGTCCTGGACGTTCTGTGAACTATTTCACAAAAATGCACAGCTGAGGTTTGCTGCAGTGAAGACTTGGTCTCACCAGTGAAATGACAAAGCTTTCGGTGATGTCTGTCTATGAGTCAACGATTTCATGCATATCAGTCATAAACAATTCAACAGAATATTAAATATAACGGCACCGATTTGACTGTGATAAATCATAAGAAACAAAATAACTGTGGGTGTAATTGATCAGGTAGTTATTGTCCGGTCTACATAGCTACACTGGCCACGATGACATTAATACTCCAGTTTTGGAGGTTCAAAGTGGGGTCACAAAGACGTGACAACAATGCAGGAAGTTGGGCTTTGTCGACATGTCACATGATGTATTAGCTGAGGGAGTATAATTGGAGTAGTCTTTGTTTTGGCTTATCAGCCCTACAGCAGTAACCTCCAACTGAAAGGGAGGGGCCACAGACGTGTGTGTGTGTGTGTGTGTGTGTGTGTGCGCAGGTCCCAGCAGCTCGGGCCCCCAGCTATGGGACGTTTTAAAGGAGCACTGAGGCAGTAAATAGCCAGGGAGGTTGGCGGTCCACTCACATGAACTACTGATGCAGTGGCAGGGTTTCTATGGGAGATAGCCGGCCAGACATGGGAAGAATGTCAAGCTTTAGTGATTTTCTTTTCCCCACCTAAACTGAAAACCATGTTAATTCCCCAGCTGCTCTTTTTCAACCAGATCTATTGTGCACAGTAAATCTTAGATTTTACTGAGGTGTGCAGTGCATGTTCATGCAGAATTTAGCAAGAAGAAACAGGTGGGGAATTTTTCATAGAGATCTAGTGATATGGATATTTCTGTATGATCCACTATGCAGCTTCACGTGTGTTTGAAATGAAAATGAGAAGACAATGACAGGTAACAACATGGCACATGATATAGCAGACCAAATCAAAAGTAAGGAAACCCCTTATCTGCTGTAAACTGAACATATAAAACCAGATTATGTGGAAAATATATTTGGTTTGATTGTGTCCTTGAGTACACGTGGTCAGGATAAAGCAAGCGACTGTGTGGCACCTCGGCTTAGCCGAGTCTGCAGTGCCGCTCCCTTAAATGACAATTTATTGCTTCCTGAATCCTGAAAATGGGAGGCTGAGGACAACAGAATTCCAGCCACTGTTTTCCCTGTCCAAATGCCCTTAGGGTCCTAAACACTCCCTAAATCTTGCTCTCCCAGACATGCCATTTGTTCTGAGCTTTCGGGGATCGGATTCGGAGATACTTGAATTGACTGAGTGTCTGAGAAAAGTTAACTCTGAAAGAAACATTCAGACCCACACACTGGAAAGCAGGTTAAATAGTTTGATGGAGCATGAAACGCTCCTCCTTGTATCACAGTGTCTAAAGAATCAGTACTCAGTGAAAATATATGAGAGGAAATAATCGTCACAAAACATCAGATGTTTTTTTCTGTATATTTTAATAAAACAAACAACAACAAAATATTTCACAACACTGAAACAATGTCATTTTTTTCCACTGGCATTTTTATGCCGTTGTTTTTAGAATTTCTTATAAACATATTTACATTAATTGGATATTAACATAAATTTACACGAAAAATTACAAACAGTAAAATGGCAGTGTACGCATTTGAGATATGCCACATCAGCACATCATGGTCATTTGGTATGAACCCCTTCCTCTTATTGATATAGTGCACGTTAAATACAAAATTATATAACAGGACAAAATTCAAATTTGTTAAATGCATATTTTGTGGTTGTTTTTCGATAAAGCTTTCCCCAATGTGGTAATTTTTTCCAACTAATATTTTGTTTTTAAATACAATAATTCTTGATCTTTGCTGGGCTTGCTATAAGTATATACTTCCTCTTAGCTGAAATAACTTTTTTGTTCGTTTTGATTATTTGTATCAGGAGAGAGAGCAGTGAATGAGAACAAAACCGCTTCAGCAAGACTCCTGCAGCCAACTAAATTCTCCTTAAAGTCAAATACAGTCCAGTTATTTAAAATGACAGAAAATCTTACAAAAAATTCAATGCAATGCTGCTAAAAGAATGCATCTCGTTAGAGAAATGAAAGTGCTTTCAGCACTATATCAAACTGTGAAAGCTGCTCAGGTACGCTCAGCTTCATGCTTCTGCTGTAGGTGCTCACATTATCTGTACATATATTAAATTCTCAATCACTCAAATGTGCTACATATAGTTGCTTTTTCTTATTTGGTTTTCAGTGCTTGCAGCATCACACTTTCCAGATCATTCCCTTTCCTTTATCAGTGCAAATACTTTCTTAATGTTTACTGTTGTGAGGACTTTTCTGTAATCTCCTTAATAATAGTAACACTGAGAATGACCCCGGTGCAGGGGTCGATACCAAAACATCACTGTCTCGTGACTGGCCATGCGTTTTAAAATCCTGGAGAACAGCAATGCATGCCTAAAGAGTATCCCCAGTGGGACGTCAGCTAAGATGCACTGAGCTTTCATACGTTTTCCTGAGTTTCAAAGCACTCACTCTGAATAGGCCTGAACTAATGGCTCGACTTAATTTATCCTCCAGAAGAACCTGTTTTGTTGTGAACCAGCGTAATGGCATCATTGTGTTTTAAAGCCGTCACAATGCTTCAGAACATAACTTCCACCGCATCCCACTTGACACAATTCGTCCGGGTCGCTCAGACCAGGTGCCTGCATATTGCACTGAAATGGTGTTAAGGAAACTTCATTCCTCAGTCCTTTGGGAATATCTGTTGGTGAAACCATGCCTGCATTTGCCATTAGTTGCACATGGTGGCTTCTTCCCGAATCATAAGACAGGGCTGAGTTTAGCCGGGCTTTCAGTACAGCCTCGATACTGCGTGTTAGACAAGCTCCTGCGTTGTTTTACCTCAGTCTACAGGCAGTTCACAAGGTATCTGCTGGGCTGCTTTGGCCATAGTGTAAGCCTGAATGAAGTCCTTGTAGCGGGGAGCGCAGCCTAACCAGGCCTCCCCAAAGTGGACCCGGCCAGTGAAAAGGAAGCTGCCGGGTCCCGGTTTGACGCCACACTGCAGCAGAGTCCTGATCTCACCCCTGCGGGTCAAACGACTGTTGCCGGTGAACAGAGCATACTTCTGTCGAAACACTCGCGTGGTGCTGACCTTGATCACCGCTGCCCGGAGGTTCTCGTCTTCCTGTACTGACCGGATATTACCTCGCACCACTGTGACAAAACAGGACGTTCAGGTTAGTTTAGTATCAATAATCAACAAAGCATGATTTTAATTTAAAGTGCCTTATCTTATCTTAGTAATGTTAAATATGTGGTTTTTGTGACTATTGATGATAAAAGCTATAGGAAGGCCCAGGCCTGCTCACTAATCCCTCTAAATTTGGTTGCCTGCTGAACTTACAGCTCAATCAGAGGCCTGCAGATTAGTCCACTGCTCCTTCTCCAGGGCGGTGATGTTGGGATTAGTCCATTACATTGCATGCGTGTGTGTGTGTGTGTGTGTGTTTTAAGGGATGCAGAAAGCTGCTGTTTCACCTTTAACCTTACAACTTTTAAGAGGAGAGGATTTGGAGGGGGCTCTGCCTTTGAAATGATTTGTGAATCCTGATAAGAAATCTCTACATTCTATGGCGTCATTTTAAATGTGTGAATCTCGCCAATCTTATTTGTTGCTCTTACATGGTTTATTTGCAACTTGGTATATCAGGAAACTTACCAAAATCACTAGTGCAAACAGCCATGAGAATCTCTGTGTTGTTGCAGGGTCTGCAGGCATCTGGAGAGACAACGAGAAACGATCAGAAGAGTCAGTTGGTGACCTTACACAACAGTAACTGCTAGAAAACACCTATATGCTAATAACACAGAAATCAAAGGCTGGATCTTCAGGATCACATGCACAGTAATGTGAGATGTGATTCCGCACCTAAAAATCTGTGCAAAGACGACTGCAACCACTGCACTTTACCAGGCAGCTGCTACTTTTACAGTTGCAGAGGAGGACGAGTGAAGCTTTAAGGTGCGACACTCTTCCACACCAGACGATTTAAAGGCCAAATGAAACTTCCACCCCTTAAGCCTTTCAGGGTGTCTACAGTCACACCTCATCAAAGCCTAGACAGGGGAGGGAGTGTGGGCCGACTTCAAAGATTTTAAGAAGAAACGACAGTCCCACTTCTCAGAATATTTGCCCCCCCCCCTTTCTGCTAAAGCCTGGCAACTTTTTTTTTTACAAACAAAAAAGTAAACGTGCAGGATTTGCAGATGGCAGAAGTAAAGCTGTGACTGACTGCTTTGCTTGAACTACAGCTTTGAAAAAAAAAAAAAACGTCCCGGCATTTTTTAAAGTTCTCCTTGTGGTTCTTTCGAGGCCTCTTACACCCCACACATTCTCCTCCTTAGTGAAAACCTTTTGATAAATGAGATTCCTTCCTCTGTAGGCCACAGCAAACCCCCTCTTCCAAACCTAATCAGTGTGTGTGTGTGTGTGTGTGTGTATGGGAGGGTGTACTCCTACTCTCCCCACAGAGAGGCAGCTCAACAAAAGAGGGGAGCATCTCAGCTGGGCAGAGGCCTCCCTGTCGCCTAGGCAACAGCAGTAATCCCAGAATACTCATGCGGCATCCATTCAAAGGCCTCTGGACTCTGGAGAAAGCCCCACATACTGTGCTTTTGTCCCCCCCCTTCTCCCACTCCTAACCCGCATGCCTCTGGGGAAAGTTTGGCCACTTCCTCTGCTCTGCACTCTGCATGGGCAGTGGAAAGTCCAACCAGCCCACAGAGGTCTGTTATGAATTATGATTCATCTACAGCAAGGATTATATGGTGTACAATATCATTGCTGGTGGATTAAAGGTTCAAATCTCCTAATGTTTTTCCAGAAAAGAAAAACAAAAAGCTATCACAGTTTTATGGAACCAAAAAGTAGTATTTTTTTGGACATGCATAAAGAGACTTAAAGATGTTCCCACAGCCACGGACGCAAACATTACTGCCTTAGAAATAATCAAGTGGGCTAAGAATTAAACAAAACATCTGGCCACACAATATTCTGCACTTCCTGACTAATGCCTCACCTTCACTGCTGATGGTGTTGGAGTCCAGTGACAGGCGAGCGGTCCAGTCCCCTCTCAGCTCGTAGTGAAAGGAGGCAATCCTCCTGCTGATGTCCTGATGAGGTGTAGCTTGCAAAAACAGGGCCACCCTCTCCCCAGGCAATCTACTGAAGCAGCGAACCCGTGGCGGGGGAGATGACTCCAGGCGGTCCCCTATGAGCAGCTCCAGGACCCCATCTCTCTCCAAGTAGAGCTGGGCTCCATGGAACTGCTCTGAGGGCTTGACACAAGCTGTGATGAGGCCAGAGCTGCTGCCGCCGGGACCCACTGCCACAGAGGGCAGACGGGGTGAGAGGGTGAGGCGCAGGGCTCCTTTGGGATACAACCAGTCCAGCGTGCCCTCAGAGCAGTGGAGCGAGATCTGCTCCACGCTGCCCTGCTGCTGGGACAAACCACTGTGTGAGGGAAAGAAAAGAGGAGGCAAGGTTAACTGAAGGTTCTGCATTATTTTCCTCTCCGCAAGTTTGGGATTAAAAAAGTCCCGAACATCATTAACAGAGGGCAGAGGTTTAGCTGCAGGATGAGCTTTTCTGCATGCATGTTAACTCTCCTGAAAACAGGAGAGTTAACCCAAAAGTTTCATAAGGATTCAGCAGGAACCCCAAAATAGCAGTAAAGATTTAGAAAAACCAGCTTTAGAACTTGGAGTCAATCAGAGAAGACGCCGCCTAGTGGCAGCTCTGTGCAGGGAGCCATTCATCTTTAGGGCCACACTTAATTACTGGAATTCACCTGCAGGTATTTATCGATATCACTTTTACGAGCGTGTGCACAACATGTCTGTCTGTTTTTATCCCGAGCATCGGGATGGACGCTCCAGTCTCCTGCCTGTCTGGAGCCTGGACCCTCATGCGTCCTGCAGACAGCACAGACAGCTCTGCAAACACTCTGGGTTCCTAAAGGCATGTCTTAACACGTTGCGCTCTTCTAACATCAGACCTCGGGAGCATCTCTCTGCGGCGCTTTAAGAAATCACTTTCATTCAAACAACATGCGGAAATAAACGAGTAGAAGTACTTGCCTGCCTCTCCAGCTGCACTGGTCTTCAGAATAGTTGGAAAGAGCCAAGTCAAAAATGACAAAAAGTAGAATCCAAATCGCGTTAATCCAAACTCTAAAACCGGACATTTTCATCAGCTGGTTCAAGTAAAAAAAAGTCTGTAAAGAAGCTGCGATGTCTGCACTGTTGCGACGTATAAATCCCCTATAAAACCAATCTAGTTTTCTCTATAATAAACTCCATAGTTCCGTGTCCTCTCACCCTCGTGTGTAAGACAAGAGACACTGCTGAACCTCTCCTCTCCTGTCCGGGCTGCTGTGCGTCAGGGGGACGCACCGCTCGGAAGTTTATTCTCCCTCTGAGGAACTTCACGGACCAATCAGGCTGCGACGACAGAAACTTTAAACCACTCACTCAGGGGAGTGGTGGTTGGGGGTCGTCTGACCTGCAAAATGAGTATGCGAGGAGAAACCAAGTAACAATTCCCTATTGTCTTGGACATGTCTGCGTAAGAAAGACGCAGAGTGAGTTTACAGACATTATTAGAGCCCCCCCACCCCGACTCATTTTAATATTTAACTTACTCATATGAAAACCAATTAGGTCATTTACAATCATTTCGTTTAAAGATGTTGCTTATAAGAAAACATAACCTGCTGGTGACAAGATGTCCCTTATGTCCGTTATTTATGCATATAGTGGCAGTACTGGTTGTCAAACTTGTCCTGGAGTCACAGAAAAGTCTTTAACTCACATTTAAGTTGAGGACCACATAGGAAGCGAATCATAAAAAGTATTCTGGCATCAACCTTTGCACGTCTAATTCCCACAAAGCTAACATCAGTAACATCTCTATGACTCTAGGTTTATGGCTTAAATGTCATGTAAGTTTAAGTATTGTTATTACATTACGCTGATAAAATGTATGTTGTTATTTTTGATTAATGTATATTATTTTTACCACCTATTTTTGTTGTGTTGGTGTTAATCTTTTATGGTTATAGTTCATTCTTCATTCCTCAATTCCCTCTGGGATTTTTACATTGAAGGATAGAAACACCATCAGCTGGAGACAAATTTCTTGTAAGCACTTGTGCATACATGGCCAATAAATCCGATTACACTTAGACAAAGAAATATTTGTCACAAATCTACTGAACCTGATAGTTGTGAGTTAGTCCTGGTTCCTCATCTGCTTCATTCTGCATAGATATATTTAAATACATAAAAGCTCAACCAAACGAACGCAGAGCAGCAGAGGAGACATGAAGGACTGGCAACAATTTAGTGATATTAATAATCTGATTGTCAGATGCACAATATATGATGATGTTGATGGTTTTGCCTCCTCTGGTTGTTGTTGCCTTCTGCCTGTCACCCTGCTGGGCTTCTCATTCATGTTTTGGTATTTATAACCAAATCAAATATTCTTTTGTGCTGACACTGCCATGCATTTTCCTGAGCCAGTTATTTTTGCTGTTTGTGTGTGTGTGTGTGTGTTTTTGCATGCACGCACGCGCGCGCGTGTGTGTGTGATGAAAGTCTGAGCCCCTCCGATAGAGTTATGACAAGGCCTCAGAGCAACACAAAGGCACATGTGCAGAAATCCAGCTGCTTTATTGTCTGCATCAGGACTGAGCTTTGTTTTCTGCAGGGCATTTCAAAGCAGCCGAGTTTAAAGTGCAGCGCGACAGGGGGCTGACCTGAAAGTAAACTGAATACATTAGTGCCTAACGTAGCTGGACTTCAGAAATATGCCATAGCATCCACGTGCACATGGAGTATTCATACATGGACAGTCAGATTTACACAATTTGTCATCTACATCAATGTGTCCATTAAAACAGAAGCACACACATGCTTCGTGACCCTGGATTGACCTCAGCTGTCTTCTCCAGCCTGGATCATATTCAGGGCTTTCATGTGGTTGCATGGATCTTACAGTTCAAACATTCTGAGCAAAAAAAAGGATTTGATGTGGTTATTAACTATATTGTCACAACATTAACTTTTATTCATTTACCCTGTGTTCTCCATACCACAGACGTCATGGGAGAGTGAGATGGAGAATTAGATGGATTATTTTGTTTTACACAGGAGTTGTTGGTGCACATACAGGTCAAATCACAAAGCACATGATCTGTAACTACTATAATAATGCACCGATTCGATTGCACTAAAGATAGTTTAGTCTAGTCAGCTGTTTCCTATAGTTTTCACAGCCAACATATGTACGTTTCTATAATGACGTTGAGATCATTAGATCATCAGGTAATAGGTTGGACTTGTTAATTAGTTAAATACATACGACACAAAACACTGCAGGGCGACATTTTCTGTGCTAATGAAAGATACATTTATGTGAGAGGATTTAATCATTCGTTTAGCTTCGGCGTGTTGTGTCACAGAACCGTCGTTCTGTTTTGGTTCCAGTTAAAGGTCAGAGTGAGTGTGTGAACCATCAGACCTACTTATTTCCGTTCTGCACGTCGAACAAAGCCATCTTTGACTCAGATCAAACACTCGCTATCTGCTCGTCCTCATACTTTAACTACTGAACCAGATTCCCGTAGAGTTTCGGCTCACTGTGTTTACTGGATTCTCGCCGCCCTGCCAATGACAGTGTCTTCAAACAATGCTGCTGTGCTCGTACGAGAGTTTGCATGCATGTGTTGGTGCCTCATCTATTGACACGGTGTACTTATATTCCTCTGTGCGTGGGTCTGTGCAAACACAGAGAGGATGTAGTGACACTGTGGTGTTACTGGTGTTTACGGGACTTGGGACTCATTCAGAGACAAATAAAGACTTGTTTTCAAACAGGTACTTCCATACCTGCTAACACCGTCTGTTTCTCTACCCTGTTAATATTTTTTATATGTTCTGATCTGATTAAACCTCATTCTGTAGCATGGGACAGCTTTTTAAATAAGGCATGATCTGTAGCTGAGAGAAGGCTGAGAGCTTTGTTTGTTTGTTGTTTTGTGTGGCAGCTGTACGTCTATACAAAAACATCTCAGCTCAAAGACCAGGACAAACTTGAGTTGAGAATTTGAGATGTCCTTGTTCCCAGACTTTTCAGCACCTTCCCACAACGACGCGATGCTAATCTGGTGGATCTGCCATTGCTGCTGTTTGTTTTTCCTGCACACAGTCATCTGCGTGCTGGTAATGAGATCTAAGACCTTGACAGGATATTCAGCCTACGTCCAGGGTGACAGAAAATATGCCCTTTGTGCCCCAGGACTGTGTTTTGCCTGGCTGGTTTCAGCTTACTTATTTTAAATAATGTTTCATTGGTTAAGAAGTTAGGGTCACACATTTATTTTTATTTTAGGATGGAAAACATACTAGAAACATGAATGCATTTACTGAACAATATCACATATTGTAACATACACTTTCATTAAATTAGTTATCCAGCTAAAAACAGGACAAAGGCCAAGTATATATTTAAAATATGTATGTGTAAGTTATGTAATGTAGAGTAATGTAAGTAACTTTTTTCAATTTATTTGGAGTTGTTACTTTTATTTAATTAAATTTTTCTATATATTTATTATGTACTGCAGCTGTTTATTATGTAAATAAAGATGCAACCAACCAAACATGCCTTCCACATGTAGCACAAGCTAAAATTTTAGATTTATCTGAATTTCTTGTGTTTTGATGAGTCGGTGAGAACAGTGTAGATGTTTTTCCTACCTCTCTGAGCAGGTGGGGGGCTCCATGTGTGCGGTCAGCGTTGAATGGTAGCCAGAGGCTGTGAGAAGTACCAGCGCTAGGAGCTCGGAAAGACTATTTATATATTTACACTCAGAGCCCCCATGAGATCTGCATGTGAAAACTGACACCTGGTCTCTCATTGCACTTTCTCAGGATCCTGATTGTGTATGTGTTTGTTTGTATGACAGTAAATTTCTCTTTGAGTCTCTCATCTTGTGTGTGTGTGTGTGTGTGTGTGTGTGTGTGTGTGTGTGTGTGTGTGTGTGTGTGTGTGTGTTAAGTGAGTAAAGCACAGTGGGAAACTGAATACAGGAGGTCTCTACAACAGATAAACAGTGTCAGAGGGGCCGATAGGCTGACAGCAAACGCAGCTGGATATACGCAGAAACACCATGAGAATGCTCTCTAATGCTTTTCTAAACATGTAATAGATCACTTTGCTGCACTGTCACAACACTCTCTCAGAGCCCTCACGTGCATTAGTCTTCTCCGCTGGGATCTCACATCAATTCTGCATGAAGATACACCCCACGTGTTGTTATAATCAGCAGAATTATTTCATGATTCTGTGAGAATGACTCGAGTTGCAGGAGATTTGTTTGTGGCAGCTGGGATTATGTCTCAGTTTACTCACTTTTCTGCAGTAATCTCTCACACATTGGCTCCTACTGTCCTCTCCTTCTGGCTCAGTCTCTCCCAGCTGACAGCGTGAGACAAACGTGCACATTTTTAAAATTTGTGTTTCATATAATCTAACATTTTAAAGCTTCAAAGTTCATTTTTACACAATGCCTTGGATGTTTCTTTAAAACTTCTCTGTGGCTCTACACAGGTTTTAGCATTGAACAGCTTCAAATTTAACAAAATTGTAGAATTTGAGGTCAGAGGTCACAGCTTGATGCCCTGGGGACCTTTCATTAGCTAAAAGGACGGAAGAGGCTGCAGGTGTCTAAAATGGACCTCTTTATCTATGGTGGCTAAATTCTGGAAGTTTATCATTTGTGCTCGTGTTGCAGCCTGAACTGCTGATTAGGACGGAGCTCAACAGCTCAGCTTTATATCTGACAACTAGCTTTTCCATAAACATCACATCAGCAGCTTTTGTCGCTCTTCTTTCTTCATTTAGTTTATGCCAACACTTTCCCTATTTATCCTCAAAGCCTGAAAAATATTGTATTCCTTTGTTTGGAATGGGATTGAACATGATCCCATGTCTCAGTGCAAGCAGACAACAACACACTGATGTTCATGTGGATTATCACATTCCTCAGCATTCAAAAGCACAGTGGAGCATAGTTTAGCTGCAGGTAAACAGGCCTGGCTCTTCACACAGCGTTGCCACTGCTAATTTAGAGGATTTTACTTTTGTCAGTCAGTGCTTGATTGCAAGGAGCAAACAGGACTGAAAAAGCCAAATGAAAGCACATTGTAGTCACCACAAAATGCACAGGAAGTTCCCTGTGGTACATGAGGTTTGAGGGTATATTTAGACTACAAAGTGTCTTCGGCTTTTGATCGTAGCCAGATTGAGGCAGGCATGTAACTCTCGGCTTTACAAACACTGGATTCCCTCATTGGAGCGTGGAAGAGTGTGGGCAAGCTTGTCCTGATTGACATTTATTTGCAAAATCAGGTTCTCAAATGATTTGTTCTGTCCTACTTTTGGAGGGAAGCAGATCTTAGTCATTGTCTTTCAGACGACCACAGCTCCAGCACCTTCTGCCTCACATTTATGACTCTCATTGGCTGCAGTTAACGGAGCATCTCCCGCCCCAACTATTTCTAATCCAGATGCAAGTATTGTTATCAGTAGCCCAGCAGTGCCATGTTAATGCCTCAGGCCTGGTGTGTTTGATAGTGATGTTGTTGGAGCCCAGCTGGGAGTCAGACAGAGGTTCTCCGCTGTCTGGGCGGCTTGCTGCTCTCCCACCCCCCACTTACTTCTAATTGGCTGAATCAATTTGGAGGGAAACTTAACAAGAAGCAGGATCCCTCCAAAATTGACAATAGGTATAGTGTTTTACATATGTCCACAGGGGAGACAGATGTTGTGGTTCTCAATCACATCCACATTTGAATACCCTTATTTAGATACAATGGGAGGGACCATAAAAGAGCATTTATTTTGGCGGTCAAGACTGATGCATAATTTTGGTGGCTCAAAGTTGTTGCGATAGACCTCCCATTGATTTGCGGTGAAACGTTTTATTCAAATATACATTGAAGTTTTTATATGATTTTATTGCTTTCATCGATCACACACTGTGCCAGATGTTAACATCAGTTACACAGATTGATTAATAGTAACTGAAAATGGTTTCTGATGGTTTACAGAATGTCAGATTTGAGTTCAAGATATTCATTTTTAGGTGTTAATTATCTGTTGAGATAATATATAGAAACATGGCATGTTGTAGTGTAGGAATGAGTAACCCAAATAAAGCATAATATAAATACATTTAAGCAGTAGTCTCTCATTTGGGGAAATGTATTTCTATTATTCGTGTTTCGTGGAGAGTTAAACAGGAAGATTAATATCATGCAACAGTAGATTTGAGCTTCGGCCAGCTGATTAACCTAAGATAAAAAAGTAAAAACGTTTTTTATAGTAAGATAAGATAAGAGTTTCTTTTAGAAAAATCCCCTTCAGGAGACACACACCAGAAGCACACAACTGGAAAATGCAACGAGGTAAAACCGAAACAATGGATGGTCTTTTTTTTTGTTTTGTTTTGCTGCCTGGTTGCACTCAGTTACCTCCTCCTCCTTGGCTCAGTATCCTGCCCAGTGAATTGGGTTTGGTCAACCTATAGGTCATCATTGGCTGTGTGGAATATAATTAGTTTGTCTATACACCACATTCAATCCAGACACATACTGACTTTACCCCCCCCTTGGACAATGGTCTGCCCCCACAATGGACACATGCCAATCCTATGATCGCCTCAGCTATCAGCCCGTGCACAAAACACTCCCTGTTCTTTCTCAAACCCTCCTCCACTGCTCACTCAGCAGAATAATGAGACTGATAAGATTATAGTTTCACATATCGCATCGCATCATGAAAATAATCAAGAGTTTACCAGGTGCTGAATCTCAGTTACTCCTGTGAAGATTTGAAATTTGACTCGTGGACAGAATGATGCTTGACATCACCTTGATGTATTAAGTTTCCAGTGATGAAGTTAATGTTACAGTTTCAAAGTTGCATTCGGTGAACCGTGTAACCGAAGACAGAATTGAGCTTTACATTCCAGGAAATAAAGACCTGAAGTCAAGGCTGCTTATTTGTCCAAATAATTGTTGGAGCTGTTGCATGAAATGCAGTAATTCTAGTTTGATGAATAGGACGTGTGCACCAAATCTGCATCTTTTATCATTACTATTCAAACTCCTTGGTGACAGTCATCTTTTCCCTGGGTTCCTTTGATCAGTTTTTTAAAATGCTGTTGCACATGAGCACACCCTCCCTTTCTCTCTCTCTCTCTCTCTCTCTCTCTCTGCACCTGCACTTCATCAATGAAACCTGCCTTTAAAAAAATGTATGCATCTGTTGCAAATGAGGTAGCCTTTGTTGGGGAAAACCCTGGAGGGGACCGCCAAAATTTGTTGTCTCCATGACCCCATCACTGAGTAAACCCCATCCCCCAACACCTCTGGTCACACATGCACCTCTTGCTTCAGGGGTATAATATCACCTGTCCCTTGGGGTAGAGTGGTGTGCAAGGCTGGATGTTTTCATGATAACAGGTGTATTTGAACATATACAACAGGTGGGGAAAATGCCTGTTGTATTCTCCCACGTTGTTTTCTATGATTGTTTGGTTTTATTTCACTTACTAGAATTAATGCAATATTTATTTATTGTGAGTTATATTTCAAAATGTTGTGATTGTTAGCTCCTGCTATTTTGTTCAGGAATTCTGCGCAGCATACCACAAGTGATAAATATTTATCTCATAGCTGCATGTGGTTATTGGGTCTGACCTGAAACTAATGAGCAGAGGAAGCGGACAGAGGAGGAGAAAGAGGATAGACAAAACAGAGTCTGTCCTCTGACTGAGTGACTCTTCAATAGAGGTGGTTTCTTTCTGCAACGAACTGTGTCATCCTGCAGAGACGTCCAGACAAGTGAGGAGGCACAGGAGAGGAGGCAACCTGCTAAATAATTAGACCACGGAGCATAGTTGTGCAGAATTGCATGTCACATTCATGCATGCACTCACTCACAGTTCTCCTGTCTCTACACATGCACATTCACACACATTCATATATAGTCCCAACTCAAAGATTTTGGCCCTATCGGCAAATGTATGCAGGCTAATCAGGGCCTCTTCACAGAGAGAAAGCAAAGGGTCATACAGGGTGAGATGTTTGTGATGGAAATTTGGACGGCAGGCGCAGGAAAACTACGGACAAGACGCCCCAGAGACGACATACTTTACACATGAGATAACACGCATAGAGGATTTACAAAAAAAACTAAAAACCAGAGATAAAGAACTCTGTCGTAGACACTTATTTAAAATTACAAGATGATAGTTGTGTTTTAAAACAATTTTGTCTGTAGATTTAATTCTAAGAGTGGTGTTGTGGAAGAAAAGTATGTCACCAGCTAATATTAAAATTAACTTTCTGTGAAATGCATACAGACGAGAACAAGCTCGAGGACTGAACTCATCTTCATTTTGGTGAAGTTTATGCAACAGCAAGCATGACTTTCCTCCTGAATTGTGAATTGTTGTTTTCCTTCTGCCACGCAGCATCAAGCATTTAATTTTAGTTTATTTTCTGATGTCTATGTCATATAAATATTTAGCTGACCGCACACAATGCAGCAAAGTCATGAAGCGGTTCTGGTTATTCTTTCAGCACTGGAGCCCTGCGTGTATACATTTAAAGTGCAGAGATCGGAGAATCCGATGGAACTGCTGAGGAATCGCACAAAGATGAAATTTAATGGCCCTTCGATTGAGCGGCTCTGAAAAGCCAACCTCTGACCCCCAGCCTTGACCCCTGGCAACCCCCATCCTCCAGGGTCCAGAGCTTGTCACTGGTCATTTGTCAAACCCCTCACACTGATCTGATTACTGTCCAGTTTTGGATTTGTCGACAACACACTTCTAGGATCCAGACAAGCCGGTTTTAACTTTACATGACAACAAATGGCTGGATTGTAGTGAGAAGAATAGAAGGAGCCAAGCTCAGTCTAGTCAGTGTCTACACAGTCTTCGTCTAACGGAGAACTCAAACAAGTAGGAGTTTATTAAAGTTGTTCAAGAAATAACACAATATTGACAATTTATACTGCCTCAACGCTGGTCAACAAAACGAGAGGACAACCAGATGAATCATCGAGCGGATCATCCAAACTAAACATTGATCACATCCAAATGCAATGTTCAACAGTGTCCAGACAGGAAAATGTTCAGTGTTCATCATGAAACTATGGCTATATTTTTACATCCATTACCTCAACTGTTGTTCTAATGATTTAGTACGATTAAGAAAAAGCAGTATTCCTCAGTAAACATATTACCATTTGCTAAACAACAATAATGATTTTGATGTGTTGTTGACTTGACACCTAGTGAATGTATAAATGCACACACAGTATATGACTCTAGGCAATAAGGAAATAAATGCGTGGAGACCCACTGCTTTGTAATTCATGTGTGTGTGTCACTCTCAGTGTGTCATCTTGTGTGTGAGATTTTCTGAAACGCACTGTCAGTCAGATAGGCTTCATCCTGATCCACACACAGACACTGACACACCACCCCCAAAACAAACCTATGTCTGTCCAAGACACACACACACACACACACACACACACACACACATTAGCCCACAGCTCATTATGTCTGCTTTAGCTCCTTTAGATTGTGTTTAAGGGGGTTTGGGGCAGGGGGGGTGTTGGTCACCCCAGAGAGCATGACCTGAGGGGACATTGGTAGTAGTGATGAGGGGGGGATGGGGAGTCAACATGCAGGGAGGGAAAGTAACTTCTTGGTGCCCCTGCTGATGTTTCTGTTCTCCCCATTGATTTCTTAAGTAAAAATACACACTGATTAGATCAACACTAGTAAAATGCATGAACTTTACCTACTTTACCTTTAACAATTGCTTTTGAACTGGTAATGTGATGAGATCCCACATAAAAAAGCTCGTTAGAATTATAAAAAACCTAATCTTGTTTTTTGCAGCCTGCAAACAAAGCACCTCAGTAAACAATGCTGTTTCCATATGGAAATAGTTGTTAATTATATTTATGATTAACTTTATTTTTGATGGAATGATGTGGTAGAAATAAGTGACTGATACGTTTCCCTCCACATCCTTAGTCATGTGCAGGAATTTGGATTTCCCTCCAAAAACTCTTTTGTAAAACTTCTCCCCCACCACTTATACAGGCTACTCAGCAGCCACATCCACCCCCAGGCGTCACACATCAATCCATAGGGGTGTGAGTGTGTTTTTGAAAGTGGGGGTGTCTCAGCCAAGCTGCTGTTAACCCCCCATGGTGTAAAAGATTTTTGGAATCACAGTGTAAGTTTTAACAACAAACATTTAGATTTTGGTTTTCTTAACCTTTTTGGTCCCAAATCAACAGATGTGTCATAATAACACAATCTGAGAAAAAGACTTATGTCCACGTGCTAATCACAATGTCATTTAAAATATTTTTAGGGTTTCCTGATTATCAGCACCAGAGACACAGCTCTTCTTAACAATTTAATTTTTTTCTTGCTTACACAAAACTGTGTAAGCTGCAAAAGTCATATATTAGATCCATCGTTCATCATGAGATTTGCTTCTGTTTTCTGCAGAGATGTGTAAATGACCTTTGACTTCTTATCACAGATTTATTTGCCCTTATGTTGGGATCAGGATCTTTCGCTTGTAACTTTAAAAGTAAAAAGTCAGCTTTAGTGGCAACTGTAATTATAGCTTATGCACAGTAAGGCACATTTACGCAGCCATTTGTTTATTAGATGTGATTAACAAACAATCCAGGCAGAACCACTAAGGGAAAACAGTTCTGCTGGGCCGGATGTAACCTGAGTGTGCAGCAGCTGCAGCCCCCCCATTCACACCCAACATTTAGCCCAATTAGTTGAAGTGATGAGCTTTTCTGTATGTTTTAAAGTATATTCAGTTAGAAAACAAACTATGTCTAATTAAGTGCACTCTTTTTTTAGTGATTCTCATGTTTACAATCAAACAAGATTCTCCAAGTACGTCACAATAATTAAAAGCACTATGTGTAATCAATGTAAAACAAATCATCCATTCGATTAAAAAATAGCATGAAAATATTTTTATATTTGAGGAGCTGGGTACTTTTCATTACTTTCATGTTCATGTTAAACATTTCAGTTGAAACCATCAGACACTTTTAGGGGAAATGATTTGACAGTTTTAAGTGTTGTGGTGCGAGGGGTGACTTAATGAGAAAAAACTGTGCTTGACAGCTGAGAATGTGTACTCATTTGTGAGTCTGACTAAATAGTTTTTTTTTGGTGTCACACTGTGATGGGTAATTACAGAGTGTGTAGGCAGGTCTGTGTGTGAGCATATAGAAAACGCTTCTGAGTCAGGACAGCGAAACTGTTACATTCCAAACCACTTTAGGAAGCTGCAGTACATCTACGAGCCTTTTCCCTCCTCAAAATGAGCAAACCCACCAAACAAAGTAGATGAATACTGCTTTTGTTTTACACTTTGAACCTCAGGTTTCCCTCAACGCTGAGGAGAGTGTGTTCACCCTTTTACTCTTTTCATTCGCTTTGGCACTGAATAGCACAGACCACTGCCAAATGGGAAAACGACTACACAGGCAGAAAGAAAGACCAGAATCAATCAGGAAGTGGCAGCTTTTCATCTGTGCCAGAGGAGCTGGGCAACTTCCTGGTCTTGTTGCCAAGGTGACTGGAAGCTCAGCCAGCTGGTGCAATAGGCAGCATTTGGGATTGAGGTAGGGGCGGGCTGGCATAGGATGACATTTGGGATACTGGACAGGCGAATTGGATGGAAGCAATGCAATGCACTTCAAACAGCATTTATGTAAATTTATGTGTTTCTGCTTATGATCACTGCAAAACAACTGCACAAACCATCCAGTGATTTCAAACATCTGCTATGCACAATTCTTTACACAATATTGTGTTGTAGATTTTTGTATTTTGCTGAGCATTATTAATAACCTTGCATTTCTCTTCCTTGCAGAGAAATGTATCCTACAGAAACTAAATGGAAGTGTTCTTTATTTTGGTTCAAAAGCACAATAATTAGAGAAACTATAACTAACCAAAGTAATTACGTGCAAAATATCAAAATGTAATTTTGTTTATATTAATTGAGCAAACAGCAGCTGCAAACAAGGTGTTGATTTTAACTTACATCAAGATAAAAACAAGAAAATCTGAGTGAACAAGGTTTTTAACGTGGACTTGTGTAATAGTTGCTGTAGGCAAGGGTTATAAAAAATGCAATGCCAGACATGATTGACAGGTATGAGAACATACAGTACATCATAGCTTGTAGTGTAGAGGGTATAAATGCAGCGATGCAATTTCCATACTTTTGCTTATACTGAACTCTGTCCCCAGAAACATCACCCCCACCACTCAGGTTACAAGTACAGGCTTCTTTTTAATGAGAGGTCCACCTCAAAGTGTTGTGATTCTCCACTGTTACTAGATGCTGACATCCTTTTCAGTTTGATTTGTAAAAAGAGGAAACGTTTCCCATTTAACAATTGCTAAGTCTTGCTAGGATTTGCCACTGATTACAGTTTCTCATGCTGGAATTTAAATTTGGAGCATTAGTGTGTTTATCCTCATCGTTATGTGTCTTTAGTGCTAAATCTCACATTGGTGGATTTGAGACTGGGGGTACAAGAGTAGGTGGGTGTTCTAAAGAGGATCAGTGGACCAGACTGGCGGAGATAGGTAAACACAGCTGGGGAATCACAGTGCCGGTGGCTCTGCAGCTCAACGGCCCCCTTCACACATTTATCAGTGTGTTTGCGTAGGGGATGTTCCCTAATCTTCACGCGCTGATCTCTGAGCCTGAGCCCCAACAGAGTGTGGTGTCCCTGCGACAGTCACAGCCACTAAATCCTCCACGGCGAAACTTCAGTGTTCTTACAGAACCTTCAGAGGCTATCTATAGATCTTTGTGTGTGTGACTGAATTTATCTGTGGGTGGGACAGACCTGATTAAATATGCCACTATCTTATTAGTTCTGATCATAATCTATAGTTGTCACAGATTAGTTTACAGACCTTTTAATCTATCTATCTATCTATTTTCAGTGACTTGTACTTGGTTTGGCAGAGGTTTCGGTACAACTTTGATTCTAGAGCGCCACATGGTGGTGGTTTGTTAATATGCTTTGGTCTTTTCATTACACGCGGTTATAACATAACCCATACAATACATTAGAAGTTTAAGGCAGAATCTTAACTTATTACATTTAATCGAAGGAGGAATCAGTATTGATTAATATAGTAATTCATATCCCTAAGGCAGACATATTATAATAGTGGCATACATTTGCATTTTGTGATCCAAACGAGAGAAAAAAAAAAGAGTCTTTTCGGCTTCCGTCAATGTCTGACGTTTGACGTCAGAAAAACAATAGTCTGTCATGACAGCTCGTATGGAAAGAAAGATTATCGATTAAGATTTCATGTCAGATTTGATAAAATTCTTTTCCCTGCATGTGATATTCTGTCTACAAGGTAAACCATATCAGAAACAAGCATTCTTACCAACACAACTTGCTCGTAAATAGCCAAAATGGAAGGTAGCAGCTAGGTTAGGCAGACCAGCATATAAGCTAACCTAACGTAAGCTAATGGTTCTGATGTTCACTAGCGGCGTTGAGGTAAAAGCCAAGATTGCTTTCTCAGGTTCGATAGAGCTACAGTGAAAACTTTCCGAAAATGTTGACAATTATATTTCTGTTTTTATAGCAGCATTTAATTAGGCCGACCGGGCATAATTATCTTCGTACAACATAGTTTGTTACCAGGCTAATTTAGCCAACGTGCTAACATCTGTTTACCGATTTCTTGTCATCTGATAGTTACCTACACTGTAATGCTGTCTCTTAACTTGCTACTGCAACAATATTCCTCAAACGACAGGAAGCCACGCGTTAATAAAAGTGTAATGTTAGGTTATTTACGTTATCTAACAGTCGTTGAATGTCAGACAGTGGCGTATCGTTACAGTTAAATGTCCGGTCTAACGTTATCTGTGGGTATTGTGAGCCTATAGTTAGTCACCGCTGTCCACCACACGAATAGTTAATTCGCTCACAGTTTGGCCACCTCGCTGTGTTTTTCAGCTGTGTGCACAGTCAGCGAATTAGACGGATGCCTTTTTGGTGGACTCTACCTAATTCGCGCAGGAGGCGCATTGCAGGTGCATTGCAGTGAATGCGCACCGTGAATGTTTAGTTAACTTCACATGTGGTGTGTCTTCGACCTAGTTTGTGAAATCCAGGAGGGACGGGGCTTTCTTGAACCTGTCAGTTAGCCAGCCGAAGAGACGGGGAACAGGATAGGGAAACAGGGCGAGGCGGGCCCCGCGGAGCCGGTGGAGAAGATGGCCGGCAGCCCCGAGAAGAGTTCCACCGCGCAGGAGCTCAAAGAGCAGGGGAACCGACTGTTCCTCTGCCGCAAGTACCAGGAGGCTGCTACATGCTACAGCAAAGCTATCGTGAGTAATTGCGTTATTAAAATAAATCGTACACAAGAGGGAATGGCATCTTCTTGATAATAACACATTGACACATGACATCCTCTCAGAACATAGATTGTTTTAATTAAACACTTATGGCACAACTGTGTACTGTAATAATGTCATTTTGCATGTGCCTTGTCTCCCAGAACCGTAATCCATCAGTGGCGGTGTACTACACCAACAGGGCTCTCTGCCATGTGAAGCTGCAGCAGCATGACAAGGCTCTGGCAGATTGCAAGCATGCACTGGAGCTGGACAGCCAGTCAGTCAAGGCCCACTTCTTCTTCGGCCAGTGTCACTTGGAGCTGGAAAACTATGATGAGGCTATTGGCAATCTGCAGAAAGGTTAGGCCAAACTTCTAAAAGCCAGAGGAACGTTTGAAGCATTTTGCGGTTGTGTACAAAACAGCTTGCTCATGCATTGCTCAATGTATTTCCTCATTTATGTTTCTGTCTATAAGTTGACTTCTTTTTAAACTATATCAATCTGCTTACTGTTGTCTGTGATTTCAAAGTTAAAGTGCTGAATCTACAATCAGCTGTAACTGCGAGCTGATCATGTTTTGCTTTATTTTGTAATGCTTTGTTAGGATGTATTGTAATAATTTACATAAATGAAAGTGTATAGAACAAGAGATATCAGAAGATATGGGAAAAAGAACGGTAAACTACGTTTTATATCATTCAACAGCTTACAATCTCGCAAAAGAACAGAGGCTTAATTTCGGAGATGACATCCCAAGCGCCCTGCGCATAGCCAAGAAGAAACGCTGGAACAGCATTGAGGAGAAGCGCATCAACCAGGAGAACGAGCTACATGCTTATTTAACCAAGCTCATACTGGCCGAGAAGGAAAGGTGAGGTCGGGGAGCAGGGCAGCTCTTAAATATCTAGCGTCTGGGAATCATTTCTTAATGAAAGGAGTCAATCACGTGCGTCTCACTAATATTTTGTCCTGGATGCAGCTGTTATTCCTAATAAAATGTGTGTACATATGCAGAGAGTTGGAAGAATACAAAGAAAAACAAGATGACAATCAAAATGGAGGCGACGCTGCCAAGATAGCATCTAAACACGTATGTTTTCACACACACACACAAACTATGTATTTTAATAAGAACTTCTGTACGTTTGAATATTGGGTCAACATTTTTGTAACATTCAATGTGACCTACTTAGGACAAGTATCTAATGGACATGGATGAGCTCTTCTCTCAAGTGGATGAGAAAAGAAAAGTGAGTATGAACCTGTTGTTCATCACATTATAGGAGGATTGGTGGTTATCCCATCATGCATTGGGCAAAACCTAAAGAAACATCCTGGACAGGTTACCACTCCGTTACGAGGCTAGCAGACAGATGGACACATGCTCATCGTGTTCACCCACACAAATGCGCCCTTGCTTACAGTACACCTACCACTATCTTCGTTACTCGTTGACATAGCAACAAAAGCAGACTAGTCTCTCCTGCACATACATACATACATACACACACACACACACACACACACACACACACACACACACTCACACACACTTTGTGTACAGATATGTAGGTGCATCTCAACCATGTTGTTTTTGAGTACATTCTCTCTGCTCTGTTTCTGTGTCGATTCTTAAGAATGCACGTGTGCCATAAACAGACGTCGGTGTATCACGGGTATATTGTGTCAAATATGATCATACTCTATACACTGGTATCTGTCTTTTCTTTTGTCACACATTCAGAAACGGGAGATACCTGATTACCTGTGTGGGAAGATCAGTTTTGAGCTGATGAGGGAGCCCTGCATCACACCGAGTGGAATCACCTATGATCGCAAGGACATAGAAGAGCATCTACAGGTAAACTGTCATCATCAGCTGCGTGCAAACCGTCTCTCAGTTATATAATTCTACCGCAATCTAGGAATGTTTAGATCCTTATTTATTAACGTTCATGCGTTATCATAAGTGGCTGCTGTCTGAGGAGTCACAGTAGTGCTGGAGCCTGTCCAAGTATTCACTGGGTGAGAGGCGGTGTAGACCCTGATCAGGTTGCCTCTCTGTCACAGTGCTGACACGCTGAGACAGACAAACGGTCACATCCGCATTCATTAATTTAATGTATATAATTAAACATTGGATGATTTTGTATTGTTGGATGGTATGACATTACCTAGGGGCTGTCTACATGTTTCCATAAATCTAACCCTTTTAACAGCATCTGATCAAACCCACTGCAAGTTTGAATGAGCCACGACTCTCTTCCTCACGGTCGTGGTTATGTCCGAATGAAGTTTTAACAGACTGAACAGAATGAAGCTACTATTGTTATAAAAAGGTCATGAAGCCTAAAATAGGCAGCAACTGCCTGCTGAGCACTGAATTACATGAGCTGGGAATAAAAACCCTGAGGTGCAGTTTAGCAGCAATGTACAGTAGAAGTCACTGTAGATGTAATATTACATTTTTAGGCCCTGAAAAGTTATGTTTTCATGTTAAATATATATATACACTGAAAATAAAGTTGTATGTGCAACATATGTTTCACTCATCAGTTAAATTAAATTAATACTACTACAGAAAGTGCTAACGCAAGCATTCACCTGCTCTCTGTGCAGCGAGTGGGTCATTTTGACCCTGTCACCAGGAGTCCCTTGACCCAGGACCAGCTAATCCCCAACCTGGCCATGAAGGAAGTCATCGATGCCTTTATCCAAGAGAATGGCTGGGTGGAGGACTACTAAAGGAGCACCCAACTCCTCTGTCCCCATCGTACCCTAAAACTCAACACAAGACTTTAGAGAACCTAGATATGTACTTTACCCGAACCAGAAAAGCCACATCATGGACTACCAAATAGGAGCCATGTATCTGGGTCGGTGTCTTTCCCCCCACATTTGATCTTTGCTGTAAAACTATTTGCTCCACCTTTCTTGGGCTTGGTGTTCATGGCCTGCGGCTCCCTTTAAACCCTTCTTCATTCAGTTCTCTCTGCACCTTCTCTCCTACGTCCTCCTCCTCTCTGTCCTGCTGTTTCTAGTCTTTCAAGCCTGACTCCTTTCTTTACTCAAAATAAGGGGCCACGGTCTCAGGTCTCTCTTGTAAACATTCTTCAACCTTCTCTGTCTTTCTCCTTCTCTGAGTGCCACAATCCTTGGAAAGGATCAGCATTGCACGCCAGTGTGTCACAGCACCACCAATATATAAAATCCACCTTTTGGTGGCTGAATGCATTAAGACATTGGCCTTTTATTTGGTATTTACTCCAGTATTGCATAATTATTGTTTAGTTTTAGGAATGGAGTGTTTACCGCCTTCTTAATGTACATTTGCTGAAATGAAAACTAAAAGGCAAAATGACTATTCAAAAAAAAAAAGGTGACAGGTTTGTATGCAAGTTTACATGATGCTAATTCATAAATGTGTCAATGAGTGTTTGAAGCTGACTCATTAGGGTTGAGTAGAGGGAACCCCTCTCCACATTCAGGCGGTGCTCCGGACATACTGACGGTGTCACCAACAGTGTAAGGTTTTTGTTTTTTCTTTCAGTCGTACCACGTTAGACAATGGAAATAAGTTGAATGTATGCTTAATGTACTTTTTAGGTTCAGGCCCAACCTACAGTAATTCAGTGCTTTGAGAAAATGAATGGAAACCTCAGCTGGATAACAAACGTTGTCACATTGCTGGACTGAATTAAATGGAAGCTGTTGATCTGTGTGAATTTTGAGAAATCTACTTTGAAGAATGGTCTGTGCTGTCTGTGGTGTTCTCGGAAACAGACGTTTGGCTCGTGCAGTTTGCCTGGAATGACAGTGGACAATCAAGCAAGAAGATGGTTGTCATTTTTCTCACCTTTCTGCTGTTTTGTGCGCCTTTTCCTCAAACGTGGTTACGTGGAAAATGGTTAGCTAGGCTTACGTAACCAATCATCAGGAACAGAATATCCTGTTTCAAATGCTGGGAGAGTCACGGCCATCTTGTCTCATCCATACCTCAGTCCAGCTTCTTCATATGCTGGTTCACTGGCATCCTCTGCAGAACATGAGCACATTTCAGTTCTTCTCGTCTTTCTGCTGAATGTGTGTCTGTAGTAAGTTCGGCCTGCCTGTGTTTCGTGTCAGAGTGCAGGCAGTGTAAATAGTTTGTTTGTGTATCTCAGATTTTATTTCTTGACAAAATAGGGTTCTTTTTTTTTTTTGAGAAATCCTAGAGCTTGAGAAACTGTATTAAATGTAGATATGTTGATAAAACAAATGTCTGGTTTGGTTTTCATTTGTCCCTATTAGTCCACGGACTTTCTGACTGCTGGCTGTGCTATTTCTGACGGGAGAGTTCAATTAAAGAGATATAAAAAGTCTGTTAATAGGAATTAAGTGGTTTCCAATGTAACATTGTAACTGTGCTGCTAATTAACATAATTAATAATAATAGTGCAATTTATGATCGGAACACTGCAACAATAATCAGGCAGCAACCAAATAGTCTCTTAATACATCAAAACACACACATAGGTGACATAATGTGTGTGTGTGTGTTAGTCACACGCACAGGACAGCGTCACTCAGCCCTCACACACGAGGCCTATTGTCAGATCAGCTGACATCATGCTCTGTGCAAGGAGGGCAGAGGACTGGGCACAGGTCATTACCAAGGGGTACTGAGTTAGCAACACGGGAACAACAACACATCAAAATGGTAAGAAAGATGTTACTTATATTTTATTCACATGCTTCCATTTGGCTCTATTTTTTCGCCGACGATGCGCAGCTGTCTCTACCTCGGGTCCCAGAAAACTCTGATTCAGTAAAATCAATCATCGCATGTCTCCGTGAGATCAAGTGCTGGATGGCACACTTTCCTCCAGATTTTAGTGTCTCTAAACTCTGGCAGTACGTGAACAAGCCCCAAGAATCTTGTGGTTATCTTTGACTCAAAACCAACATTCGATAAACATTTAAACTCTGGAGTAAAATCTTGGGGAGTAGACAAAATGAAGCCATTGCTTTCTCTCCAAAGCGTGAAAACCATACTACAGCTGTTATTTCCTCAAGGCTTGATTACTCCCTTTACTTTGGTGTGTCTCAGTGTGCTCTGACACAGACTCAGAACAGGAACAAAGAGAAGAGAATCATCGGCCTCATCCTAATGTCTCTGCACTCATGGCTCCTGGTTAAGAATCGCGTTGAATTAAGATAATTTTAGACCTCACATAGTGTCTTAGATCTGCAAATCAAATACTTTTACATGTTCCAGAGTAGTTTCTGACCGGGTCTCTGCAGTAGCAGCCCTGGAGCTTTGGAACAGTCTTCCTGTCTTCGCATCTGGATCAAAGACTCCACCATTATCTTTAAGTCTAAATTGAAAACTAATTTATTCTCTTTAGCATCTGGGTGTTCTTAACTGTTCCTATTTAGTTAGACTTTTTATGAATTTATTTAAATTGTGTCTCATTTTATTTTCATATAATTTTATCTGTTTGATGTATTTTAATTAATTTTATGTGTTATTGTTGGAACATTGTTCAGCACTTTGGTCAACTTGATCCATGAACTTGTTTTTAAATGTGCTGTATAAATAAAGTTGATTTGATGGTACATTTGAACTCAGATTGATCTTATGTCATCATAGATGTCCTTTGTGTTTGCAGACGTTTGCTGTGCTTCTGCTTGGTGTCTTTAGTTTGTTTTTCAGTGTTTCCTCCACCACCCAAGGTATGGTTTAAAGAACAGAATTTCGTTGGCATATCCTGCTTTATATTCTTATTAATTCTCTCTTTCATATCTATGTTGCTTCAGCGGGACTTAGTGACAAAGTCCTGGTCTTCCCTTATGAGACGGACTTCAGCTTCGTGGCCCTAATCCCACAAAAAGAGATGGAACTGAAGGCCTTCACCCTCTGCATGCGTGTGGCCACTGAGCTGCCTGAAGACCGTCAGATCATCCTGTTCGCCTACCGCACAGCTGACTATGACGAGCTGAATGTGTGGCGTGAGAGGGACGGACGCATTTCCTTTTACATGAGTGGTGACGGCAGCTTCTTCCACCTGCCGCCGCTCACCACCTTCCGTACCAGCCTCTGCCTCACCTGGGAGTCTCACACTGGCCTCGCTGCTTTCTGGGTGGAAGGGAAGCGCAGCACCTACCAAGTCTACAAACCCGGGCACGCCATCCGTCCAAAAGGCACCATCATCCTGGGGCAGGACCCAGACAAACACCTGGGGGGTTTAGAGGCTGCGCAGAGCTTTGTTGGGGAGGTGGCTGATCTGAATATGTGGGACTTTGTGCTCTCTAGGAGCATGATCCAGGCTTGGCACTATGGACACAAAGTCCCCAAGGGAAATATCTTTGACTGGGCCACTATTGAATATGAGGTGAACGGGAATGTGATGGTAGTAGATGATGACTGACTGGATGTGGAATCTAATGAAGAGAGGAAAGGAACTTTAGTGATCTGTGTTGGAGTGATACTGACATGTGTGATTGTGGTCGTTAGATTGATTGTTCTGTGTTAGGATCCTGTAACTGTTCCTGTGTCTGGGATGTTCAGTCACTACCATAATACTGTTCCTGTAAATTAATACTTTAATGTTTGATGAGTCAGACGTGTTTATTTCTCTCATGGTAGCAACACGTCCTAAAAGTCATACAATCGTTGTTCTCGGAGGTCGTTGTGAGGCTCAGACACAAATAGCTGATGTGCCAGATGCATCCATAGGGTGGCAGTCTGTGCTAGTTCACATCAAACAGAAACTCAAGTCACAGGCGGCTTTGTCACAGGTGCGTCCACTGATGTGATTTGACACATACACGACACAAGCAACTGATTAAAATGTTTGATTTGCTGATGGTTTAAATTTGTTTTAATGTCAAATCGAAGATGTTGTATTCGATTACTGTGACAACACTAAAGGAAATCCATGCTTTAAAATAAAAAATGATCTTGCATGTAGCTTTTTATCAAAAATGTTTTTAATCTAACAACAATATATATTAATTTAAGAATCTTCTGTTTGATAATAAAAATATGACGAAGACATTAGAACGTCGACTGGATGATGGATTATATCCACAGTAGGTTTAATTATTTAACTGCACTCAGAGACAAATAGCAATTATCACGTTTAAAATCTGTTTCTATAATGTTGCCTGTGGTTAGCATACTCACTCATGAATTTTCCATGTTTCAACTGATGTAAGAGCGCTTTTGGGTCTGAAATAAAATCTTGCCATGTGCATAACTAATAATGTTTATAATTAAATGGGATATTTAGTCTTTGAACTCCTGCAGCTTCGTTTTTGTGATAATTGTTCAGACATATTTTAAAGAAATAATACATTTTATGAATAATTCAAATTATTTTAGATTTGTTTATGTTTTTTGGCAATTAACATACAACGTTCACAATAATTTCATTTATTTATTCAGCCAGAAGAAAGAAAAAAACCTTCCATCAATCAAATTATTATGTCACAGATTAAGTTCAAAACATTTCACTATTTATTGCATTGTGCCATTTTCACTTATGTTGTAAAATGTGTCCTCCATTGATTTTTCATTTCAACCTTTTTCAACCTCACTTAATGCTTCGGTTCTATGCTCCCCGTTGTTGTCTTTGTATTTCTGTAGTTCTCCAGTGCTTCTTAGTAAACCATGCCTAACAAAATAAGATGGATATGTTTCATGTAACTTTAAGAAATCAAGTCATATGGAGTCGCTTTGTTAACAAAGGCCCCTCAGAATAAGCTTAGGGTCAAATCTTCTCCATCCAAGTGTAACAGTAATCCAAAGTTCCAGTGTGCTGTCTCTGTTCGTCTCCATGGCTCCGTGCACTCATCCTCCCTGGCTGCACCACCATCATGACCTCCTTGCAAAACCAGGGAGGAAGCTTCCAGTCCACAACCCGTGCACGCAGGCTCCCTTGAGGGTGGGAAAGTGCTGCGTTCCGACTGTGTGTTTATTTCGACCAAATCACCCATCGGCTCTCTCGCTGCAGCTAAATAAGGAGAAGGCAGGGCCAATGAATTCTGACTGCGGGTCAGCAGCCAAATGTTCCACCTTCTTGGATGTTGCAATGCATCAATCGCAGTGCCCACTCACTGTGCTGTAACACCTTTGTGGACCATCTGCCCAAGCCTGGCTTCTCAGCCCTCTGGTACACACTTACACAAATAGACACACACTCACTCACACTCGCACACAGACATTATTTCCTTATTTTTGCATCTCTACCCAAAAGGGTTATCAATCCCTCAAAGACATAAAACATTGCCACATATAGACGTACAACTTTATCGAGTCATTCTCATTTCATTTTGGCAAGAAGACACTAACATTACTGTGGAAAGAAAACCAACTTTTTGCAGGCAGGTTGTGTCTGGGGCCACACATTCCACTGTTTCTGCTTCAGAGAAGAACTTCAAGTCTTTGACAGAAGGACACGATCAGCGGCCTCTTCACAGAGCGGATAATTATTCCCTCTGTGCCCCTGCATTGCATGTATTATCCAACTGAGCAAACAGTTGGAGGGCTCCTTGTCCTGCTCGTGGACAGGGCCGCCAGTGTGGGCCTGTGAGATCTGCATATTGGCCCATGGTGGTTTAAGCTGTCTGAGGAAAGGCGGTGCCACTGAATGTGTGTCCATGCACGTGGAGCTGGTGAAAATGTTTTCCACGCGAGAGGAGACGGCAAAGGGAGCCCCGTGTGAGCTGGCGAGGGTGAAACAGAAGGAGGGCCGTTCTGGATTCCTTCAAGCAACTTCAAATAGATTTCCAGGCAAAACATATTTGCATATGCAAGACAGTGCTACGAGCTATCTGAGTGAGCTTTGGCATGTTTGCATTGAACAGATGGATAATTTTTTTTAGAGCTTTCTTTTCATCCCATTAAACTGAGATCTTGGGCAATATTTAGCCTGCTTTTGTTCATGAAGCTCACGAAGAGGATTAAGTTCCTCTCATTATCAGAATTAACATTTGATTCCCAATAGACAAATCAGAAACTTTGCAGGAAAGACATATTTAAAGCTATGTGGGATTCCATGCATTAACAAAATCAAGAGATGTGAACACAAAGCAGAGGGAAGTGAAGACTGTGTTTTATTCAAATTGAGTGAAAAAAAAAACATTTCTGCAAAAACTGTGTCACAGAAACTTCACTACATTTTTTCTTTCTTATATTTCTTCACTTTCAGAGACATTCAGAAAACCTCATGCGCTTCACACCCGTTCACATTTGAGTTAGTTAATATCACGCCAACATGCCTGCGACCTGAATTTCGGGTTGCGTCTTCTCTCTATTTCTTTCTATCTTTCCTTCTTTTTCTTAGAGGTTGTAATCTGCCAGTATGTTCCCTCATCCTTCCCCTCTGGGCTGTATGAAAAATTCACCAGTCCTTCCCATTACAGTCAGTCTGAATCAGGGAGCAGGGGTTACAATAGCTACGGTCAACACTTTCATCGTGTAACACTTAGCAACACATATAAGTTCATAAAACAGAAAATCACTGCGGATGCACATTTATGTCTCTGTAGGTCAGGTCAAGCGCTTACGTTAGTGTTTGTACTACAGATGTAAACACACGAGCATCAGCAGTCCCGAATTGTTAAAAACAGATGGATCATACCCTTTTCAGTGCAGACTTTTCACACTGATGGTGCAAGACCTGACCTTTACTGCGTATGAGTGTGAGAGCAGTTGGCTCGGTCCGGCGTGATACAGTACCTCCGGGCAGGACAGCTAACTGTCTACCTTAGCGCAGACAGGAAGAGGTGAATAGGGACAGTGTCAGAGGGGTTAATTCAAACTCTGTAGTGATTGTAAAGGCCTTACCTTTCTTGTTATTGATATTTAGCACCAAATAGAAAAGTGTAAGACCCATGAAAAGACTCGTGTAATACATTTTCTCTGGTTTCGGGAAAAAAACATGTTAAGTTGTGCTTGAATATTTTTTACTAATAACCATTTAAAATCTCTTGACAGTAGAAATATAAATAAAGATGCTCAACAGTGAAGTAAAATGTTAAATAAGTAAAAGGCTGATATCTTGATGTTGGTTTGTAGGTCATTCTGATTATAAACATGAATTTTCATCAATTAAGTTCATCATCAAATCAGTAAAAGCAGAATTGGCTTCCTTTCGTCACATTTTATATTTATAAATTCAAACAAAGAAAGCAATTTCGCCTTTGAACTCTGGGAACTTTTTAAACGTTATATATTTTACATATCTGTGTAGAAACTAATTTAAAAACACCAGTTTGTTCATGTGTGTTTTTTTGCCAATACCTTTCATCTGTATGAGGATTTGATTAATTATTAAAAAGACAACAAGACAGACGAAACAGAAAAGAACTGTAAATTACCCATCCCAACAGTGAGCAGTAGCCTATGTTTCATATAAACCATCCATCCAAAATTCCCATCCTCTTAGTACTGCGGTACTAACCCATTTGACTGTTTAGCTGTCTGCTGCTCCTCTGAGGAATGCAGCATCAGAGAGCTAAAGTGGGCAAGAGGCTCTGTGGTTGAATGCATTGTGGCTTTTAGCGCTGAATTCCCCTCCGTCGCCTCTGGGCTGGCCTCTCCTGTGAACATATGAGCCATGCCACAGCGTGTGGCGCTGGGAGATGGTCCAGGGCCTCCTGATTAAATATTACAGCCCTCTAAATGGATGGAGATTAGCCTCTGTGGGAATGTTAGGGCTTAATTTACCCCCTGGCTATGTGTGTGTGTGTGTGTATAAGAAAGTGTGCGAGAGGGAAAGCAGGAGAGGAAGGGGTTGTTGTACATGTGCCCCAGTGTAAATTGATTGGATGTTTGCAGCAGTGGGTCAGTGGAGGATGTTCTGTGGTTTTATCAGGCGCATGTTTTGTAGCAGTTCAGAGGTGTGAGCAACCTCAACGCTGTTCAGTCACACCAACAAACACCAATGGCTGTTTCTGTTTTAGTCTCTTTTAATTATTAGCATTATTTTTAATGAAATATGAATATGTGATTGGACATTAGTCCGGAAATTATTATTGTCATGTATCATTTAAGGTTATAATTCTTCATGTAAAACAATATAATTATAATGTAATGGATTAATATTTAATAAAAATAATTAGTAGAATCACAATGATATAATATATTGAATATGATATAATAATTAAATTCACAGACAATTATTGTGTAAAGTAGTTCAGCAATGCAACACAAACAGTTCATCTACATGTACTGTAGCCACACGTAGAAACAAACGTGTGGGAGAGGTAGGACTCTAACACAAACAGCTTTCCTAATGCAATCAAGATATGATAGGTAAACATGACATAGTGGATGCAATAATAATAATAATAATGCTAATACCTTTTATTCATACATATGTTCAGACGTGTGAATGGTTCAGACACTTCTGGCTGCGTCCTTGTGGTCGTTTTTTTCTAGCTGTAGCTGCCAGAGGTGAAAAAAAAAATTGCCTTCACACATATGAAACAAATGACTGTCATTTGAATCATAGGCTGTTGTCTGTGTTATGTTATGTTACGCCGACATTCGCTCTGAATTATTGAGAAGATGGTTTTGTAGTTCACCACATTTAAAATGCTTTTAAGGATGTAAGTGCGTGTTTTGAGGTCTTTGCATGAAAACCCAGAATTGTATTATTTATAAACACACATAAGCTTTATGGAAAGTAGGTTCTGTTTATTCGCCTTTGCCGTGCAGTCAGTCACATGGATGTCGATAAACATATGATGGCAAGATGAAAATATATTTCAACTAATAACAAATCACTGAATTGTTCTTTTTTTGTGCAGAATACATGATTTAAACCTTCACAGGCTAAGTTGGAAAACATACCTGCTCATGTAACGACACAGACAAAAGCTAACTGGAGTCGGGAGAAGTCAAACCTGGAGTGTCAGCATGACTGTTCATCATCAGAAGAAGCTGGGTGATGCAGCAGGATATTCAGCTGAGCATTAAAGGAGCTCTACCACAGAATGACTTTAAACATGTGAAATCAGCCTTTAGGAGGAGTCCAGTCAGAGCCCAGACCTCAACACACTGGGGATGCTTCAGAAATCTGTTCACTTCAGACACGGCTGAGCCGAAGCAGAGAGAACATGGTCCAAAATTCCACCCGGATGTTACGCAAGCGGAATACAGTAACGAGAAGTTTCAGATTATTGTTGCCAAAAGAGGTTCCACATAACTTCCGACTTAGATGAAGATCACAACACATGTTATGACTAATAAATGCAAGAATACAGTAATTCCAAAGGCTTCACATACTTTGTATTGACACTATATGTTTTTCTCAGTCTTCCTCTGCAGAAGTGTGCATCAGATGTATCACTGCAAGGCCTCGATTCCGGTAAACTTCCTCTCATAATGGACAAACACATCCATCAAACACACTGCGCATATGTGTACAGCATTTGCAGACAATGAGTGTTCAGCATTAACACCACATGTGCACACACACACACACAGAAAAAAACCCCGCCATCTCACACATGCACAAACACACACACACAGGCACTCTGCGCCACTGGGCAGGGACTAGCCTGAAAGATTGAAAGCAATTAAAACTATCATCTGCAGTGGCTCTGGGCAGGCCCGTGGCTGTGAGGGCGGAGCTGCCACTGTGCATCAGCTTCTCAGTCTCAGCAACGCACTTCGACATGAGAGGGAGAGTCACAGCCCTCTCTGAAACACACAGGCACTGCCACAGCTCTCCGCTAACGTACACACCTGTACGCTCGCACAGGGCTCTGTCATACAGCTGCTGTAACACTCAATCCCGCTGCTGATCTTTCACCCGCTCCTGTGTTTCAGTGATTTTTTTTTCTTTTCTAAGAGCTAAACGCACGATGAGGCTCGAAGCTGAAGCTTCGCTGAAACGGCTTCACTGAACATCCCCCGTGTTCCGCGGCTCGTCGAAGCTGTTTGTGGCTGTTTTGTGGAGAATTGGTGCAGGTACACTGTGTACGGCGACATAATAGCCTGGCCTGAAGCACGAGGAGCCAGTGCGTCCCCAGAGGTGAAGTAACACAAACAGTGAAGAGACAAAAAGTTTAAGTTAAGATGCAATGATCTGAAAACATGTGCAGATAAATGCTTGTTTTGTTCATGTGCATGTGCTACACAAAAACATCAGCATGGCCTTGGGTACATGTATTGGCCAACAGAGGAAAGAGTCGTTGTTCCAGTAACTACGACAGCGGTTTGGGATGCTTGATTGTTGCATACAGACACACACTCACCTGCACTCCGAGCTCATCAGTCTGATCTCATTACGTGGCAGTGCTGTAACTCTAAGCTGTTTGGGCCAAACTTGGAGCAGTTTACCTGTTCAGATCCTCAGGAATGGTGGCTGTCAGACTGTGTCTGGACTGGCCCTTAACAAGTCTCCTCAGGACAACCACGCCACCATTATCAACCACTGTTACCGTTTCTCTCTCTCCCTTCCTCTCTTTCCGTCCTTTCCCTCCGATCAGCTCTCCACCTGTCACTCTCACTTAGCGTCGACATTAGCACCGGTGGTTTCCTCATCCTGGTTCTCTTCACCCCTCCCCCCTCCCACTATCTCCCCTTGGTGCGTTTGAATACATATCTCCTGATATTCAGCCCCTACTTAATTTGACAGGCCCCTGTTTTGTCAGTCTGACAGGCCCATAGCAAGACACTAATAGGCCACAGAGACCACCAGCAAAGGCACCAGCCAGGGAGGCCCCTGCGGTGCCAGTCCCCATCACCCTCCACGTCTCTCGGGGCGATGCGGGCAGGAGAGAGGGGGTCAGGGGTGCAGTGGTCAGGCAGTAGTGCTGTCACACCGCGCCACAGCAGACTGGACCAAGCCTCGATACTGACACCTGTCACTGCTCCTCTGTAACCCACCACCACAACCACTCAGCGGATCCACACACAAAGGAGAACGAAAAGAGCAGCCAGTGGGGGTATCCAGGGATCTAATGACTACGCCTGCCACTCAAAGCCATGACTACAGTCCTCACAGAGATGGCTGCTGAGAGAGGGAATTAACTCCACGCTGTTTGTTTGGTGATGGGTCCAGTGGAGCAGCTGGGATGTGTGTGTGTGTTACCCTTTAGGCCACCCGTCTGACTGATTGCGACCTGTTAAACTCTGATCAGGGTTAATTGGTGGCCAGTGGTTGGGATGTTGGCTACTGTTCTGCTTTTGTTTGCTTCACAGACAGGTGAGGGTGCAGATCAAAACACGACAAAGGCAATTGCTCATGACCTCATGACCTCGTTTTTAACTCTACACATAGAAATGAGGTTTCCTTCCTCCTTTAGACTCAATCACTATTTGCTAAACAGCAGTTTTTTCTATTCATGCTCCAGAGAGGACGAATAACTGTAACATTTATAAACTATTAACATTTAACAAAAGAAAGTTTTCATTTACCAAGACAATACGACAAAGCCAAACTCACACTCCTTTGACTCATATTTAAGACTTATTTTAAGATCTTTAATATTATTTTATAGCGTTCACCTGAGAGGTGTCTCCACATAGACTAGAGGCTCATGTTGAGAGCACATTACAATGTTTGGCAAAAATCAAAACTAGGGTCAGAAAAACATGCAAGTCCTGCTCAAACATTATGTTTTGATGAGGATGAAAACTCAAGATAGCGACTAAAAGGACGTGATTCACCACCGTGATTATTATTGTAGACTCGCTGGAGATTTCTGTCAATCGCAGGTTCAAAAGGTTTGAAGCTGTGTGCACTAAACGCCGCCGTCAGACAGTTGAGATCGTTCTGTAATCGCCTGTCTTTGACGTCCACTGTGAACAGTCGCCGTAGTAGAAAGAGAGAGAGAGCCAGAGTATGTCGGGGATGAGAGCCTGAGACAGGGGGTTGGTTGGGGGACTCCCGGGGTCTTTCGCGTAGTGAATTATTAAGGTTTACTAATACTTCATAAATCCCCTCTTTGTCCTGTCCATTACCGGCCTGTCACATCCTCTTGCCACTGCTAGACTGACTCACTTGCTTCATCTAAATGACAGAAGTTAAACTGTGTTCCAGAGGAGATGGGAGGGCGAGGGCGGGGGGTGCAGTTGGGGAAGTGAAGGGGGGTGGGGTGGGTACGTGGGGGTTGGGGGGTGATGGGGCAACAGCACTCTGCAAGTAGGCCCCAGGGCTGCATGGCTTGGTGAGGGTGCGTGTCAGTTCAGATCAGGTGCTTGTGTGTTTTGGTTCTTGCGTCTGTGGTTTTGTCTTGTGTGTGTTTCTTTACAAAATTAAAGTGTAAATGTATTAACGCGCACTCAAAACAGTGTACGAGTGACGGGCCCAAAAGGAAGATATTCCGTATCAATTTCTCAGGTCCATGCTTCTTCATTAACTCCACATGCATCTACACCACCAGCTCGGTCCCTGTCCTCACCCTCCCCTCCTCCAGCTCTCCTCCTCCTCTTCCTCACAAAACAGTGAACCTTGCCTCAGTGCGTGCCTGGCGGACTCTCTCCGCAGTCTCGACAGCCGAGCTGGTCGTTGCCCCGAGCGCTGAGGAGCTGTCGCCTCTTGTTAGTGTCGCTGTGGCGAGCCACAGTCCTGCCTGCCTGGTCCTTGATTAGAGATGGAGGTGGATGGAGTGTGTTTGTGTGTGTACATATACGTGTGTGTGTGTATGTTTAGAGCAACTCAACCCCCCTCTTGCCCGCACTGCTTTTAAAGATCAGTGATTTGGTCAATTGGCCTGGCAACTCCAATTCCACATAAGGTCACTGATGACTCAATGGACCAGTCAGTGAGGCAGGCTGTCGTGTGCCTATGTGCGTGTCCATGTTTGCGTGTATGTCCATACAGTTTCAGTGTTCAGTAAAGAAGTACCTGGCCAAATCTGCAAAGATATGATCAGGTTGTCAAAAAGATCATACAGGCTTGTTGAGTTTCATTAACACTGGAACTGACAAATGAGAAGCGCAGTTCTGGTAAAAGAAAAAGAAAAAAGGGTGCTTTGATTGATAGCTAGTCTTTTAAGCCTGAGACTGTGAAGGATGGTGGTTGACCTTGTGAAAAACTTTGGACAGCCAACTGCCTGTGTGTCTGCTGCAGCATGGCCAGGTCAGTGAGTCGCTAGACCCCGAGGGAGCCATAAATACTCTATCCTACAGGATATGCCCTGCCCTGGGCACAGCTGTCCATCTCTGGACATTTTTTTTGCCCAAAGGGAGGACTGACTCGCTCTGTGGACCTTGTGGACAAGCTGCCCATCTGTTTAAGTGTAAAGGTTGTTTCATTCAACTGAAATGACTGAAATGAACCGACTAAAGTTATGGAAGACTATGGTAAAAATAAAGAAAATGAAAAAGTGATTGCCACTGAACACTGGAGTCTTGCAAGGAAATGGTTCTGACCCCCACACCCTTTTCTGTGTTGGCACTAGATGGAAAACACGAGGAGCACAGGGAAACTGGGCCTAAAAATGGACTTTCTACACCAAACTGTACGTATACTTGAGCTTCTTGCTCCACCAAAACATGAAAAACTCAACTGAAAGAGGCGATTCCAAAATAAAAGAAATCTGATCATGTGTTCTTCATCATATGCAGTAAATGTGTGTCACAGCTCCACGTTGTCGGACGTGAGAAGAGACCGTCTGCAAGCGGCAGCGAGAACGCACGAGAACGGCAGCCAGTGAAAGGGAAACAAGACTTCCCTCTAGCTATGGCTTCCTGACTTGTTTATTTGCTAACTGGGTGTGGGGGTGGGTGGGGGGGGGGGAGAGGGTGAACATATGGTTTGCTAAAACATGGACTTGTAGTTGGGAGGCCGAGGCACCCTAAGGGATGGAGCTGACGGGCTTTGGTCCCTGTCTCCCTTAATTCCTCCCGCTTGGACAGCCAGAGCTGAACAGCCGTCCTCCAGGAGTTGGCAGAACAGCTCAGCATCTCTCTCTCTGTCTCTCTCTCTCTCTCTGTCTTCGTCTCTCCCCGCTACGCACAACCACCCTCAGTCAAACGCTGAGATGGTGAAGAAGAAGAGGAGGTGAGGGGCCACTGGCTTTAGGGTGCACACGGGGGCCCCCGGTTGACACCATCCACTCGCCCCTGGTGTGTGTGTGGTGAGGGTGGTGCTTCTCTGAGGGAATAAAAGCTCTGGTCCTGACTAGAGGACATGCAGGTACTGACAGACTTCTGACATATCTGTCGTGTAACAGACACTTAGGTGAGATCAGAAGTTTTGTTTTGGGAAACTGAAGGTTGTCATTGACCTACCGGCTACTGCAGCTATCTTACACAGATCACTGCGCTGAGATAGACAGTTACACACACACTCATACACACCCTCAAGGTCTATGTGTTTATGGTCACACTCACTCACTGGGATCAAGGCGTTAATGTACACACATGGTCTAATACACCCTGCACTGCAGAACAAACACATGCACATGCTCACATACACTCCCTGTGGGTCAGTGACTTAATATGCACATACTTACACACACTAGGTCAGTTGTTGATAGAGTTACACACACACACACACCCCGAAGGTCAGCACTGTGATGGACAGCAGTCCTGATGTGCTCTGACAGGATCGGCTGCTGCCTTTCATTTCCACTTGCCGTTCCCCCATCAGGTGACACCCACAGGTGCCTCGGCGAGAGAGACCCCACCTCCTGCGGGTGTGCACGGGGGCAGCTGGTGAAAATGGAAGGCGGAGATTTAGACAAATAGCGGGCGACCGAGTCACCAGCTGCTTGCTGTCAGTGACCCACAGCACAGGCGTTGGTGTGAACTCCACCTCTCATCACTCAAACAGATTAAATTTATGAACAGTGAACAGTGAACGTTAGGCATCAGCTGCATCTCCTTCCAAACGCATGCCTCTGTCAGATTCTCACCTGCTAATACTGCCACATAGCTGCATCCACAACCGAAGTTAAGGCGCAGAGGAAGCTGTAGATATTTGCAAAGAAATATCCAACGAGTCATACGTGCGGTCACGATTGAACCTTGACATCCGCCCTTTTCAGACATCAACCCAGCTCACTTTGCAAGCTGCATTTTCACGCTGGAAAGTAGCCAGCACTCATCTATCCCTCATTGGTAGGATTGTGAGTGTGTATTTAAGTGTGAAACACAAAATGTCTCATTGTGCGCTCCTAGCACTGTTGCCTGACATACTGTGGGGGCAATTCACCTCAGAAAAGGACACTTTTGGATCTGCAGAGTGGATCTCGTAGTCCGCAGACATCAATAACCTTTGAAAGTAACAGTTTGACATTTATTCTCTATCTTGCCTAATTAGATAAGAACATCAATGCTACTCCCGCATGTACAGTCAGCAGGTTGTTAGCTTAGCTTATCACAAAGACTAAGAAAAGCTCAGCTCTGTCCATAAGTGACAACATTCAACCAGCGACGCATCTGCTCCTTAAATTTATTATATTATATTATATACATATTATATTTAACTTACGACTTTATTATCTTTGGACATGGTTAGGCTGTCTTTGAGCTAAGCTGAGCTAGCCCTGGAAGTTCTTTTATCTAACTCGCAAAAAATGAAAATCTTTTATAACCTGCTCTTTTAAAATATTTTAATGGTCCGTACCTAGGAAGAAAGAAGTCCATCAGTCCAATAATACCGCTCACACAGACATACGCAAACTTACTGCAAATAATAAGAGTCAGTTGTGAGAACTAGTGAGAAAAGATCATAATTAATCAAATGTGAGTTTGAGAAACTGGTGTTTTCCTGGTGTGGGTTTAAGCCTCTGCTGGCAAGCACTCACCCTGCTGAAGTGTCCTTAAGCAAAATACTGAAGTTCCACTTGCTCCAGGACTGCTGAAGTACCTGGAAGGAAAAGTAAAAATACAGATAATTTTACCTCTATGCTCCAACACTGTGACAAGTGAGCTCAGACTTAATTATATGTGCATCAGCTATACAACGAATACGACTGCAACAATGAAGTAGGAACACTACAAGAATACTATCAAGATCATAATGATAATTTAAAGTCGTAAAACACACTGGGTGCTAAACAGAACCAAAGGAAGGTTGTTTTGTCACCGTTGTGAGTGTGTGAGTGCAGCTGGGAATGACTGTTGGAGTTGTGCTCCTTTGAAAACGAGGAGAAAGAGGGAAAATAGGGGAGCGTGGTGGTGAATAATTGATAGTGGCTGAGAGCGATATGAGTTTAGTTAATGTGCCCAGCAGCGCAGACTAAGAGAGGATCTGTAAGATATTCTTCCTCAGGCCTAAAACTCAGGCAATGGGACAAAAACATGATAATTAATTTTGGGTTAGAGGTCACTGTTTATTTATCCATCTTCCTACCTCTATATTTTTCCACAGCGCTGTCGAATGATAGGTAAACGTATGCGTTGATGGTCTTTTTTCATTTGCATGGGTTTGTGTGTGTGTGTGTGTGTGTGTGTGTTCGGAGGCATCTGCACAGCTGGATCTCCCTGGTAGCGGTGTCGCTGCCGCCCTCAGGTTCCTTTCTCTGAGTGGTAATAGAGTGCTCCTGTCAGCCTCTCCAGATGCCGCTCCATAAGGACCCTCAACTCTCTCAACTTGCCAGCAGAGTTCAGTCTTCACTGTGCAAGCCTCGGCTTCTTGGCGTTGCTACTTTTCCATGAGAAGGTGCACTGCAGTCTGCTTCAAGACGTGCACAAACCTTGTGGGAGAGTGTTGTGGCTGTTTGTCTTGCATCATGTCTAAAATCCAGGAATAAAGTAAAGTTAGCTTAATCAGTTTCACAAAAAATATTTGTAGTGTACCAAATAGCTATTTGGCATTTCCATAGGTAGCCCGGTATATAGGCAAGATAGGACCAACCAGCATAGACCTAGAGAGCCTAACCCTGGGCAACCAGGACGTTTGTTTGTTGACTTTGATGAGAATAAATGATTGTAACGCACACTGGAGATGCTTACATTACTTTTTCCATGGTGCATGATTTTGCATTTGCTTAGAATTGGAAGTTAAAAATTATGTTGACAAATAAAAGACACAAAAGAAAAAAAAAGTAGGTAAATCAATAAAAATTCAGTGACTTCATTCAGTGACTTACTGAGAACATAAATCATGTGTCACAATATATTGATTCAATTTAAAGTAATTCAAATAAATCAATAAAGAAATCCATAAACACATTGAAATTCTGAAGATCAGCCTGTAATTATTAACAATGATAATTCAGTATTTATTCATTTTTAACATCACATTTTAATGAAAAACACAATCTGAGATACAGTGTAGAGTTTATTATTAAAAATGACTATTTTATATAGAAACTGTATTTAGATGAACATGCAGAGACCTCTAGTCATCAAACATTGGTATTCTCTTTCACTAGCACAGTATGTTTGCTAATTAATGGTGGTTTATTAAAACAAGATATATATCGAAATATATAGCCATATCTATATATAACCAAACATCCTCTTTCCCCTGCTGGCATACTGTACATATATATATTGGGTGCATCATATACACTGATTAAATTAGTTAACCTTTAACCACATTAATCTTACCTATACCATCCGCGCATAAAGACAGTTCTTCTTTATATAAATAAGTAATAAGTAATTTTGAATAGATCTATAGCCTGCTGGGTTCCTTCAATAATGTCAGACTTTTTGCACGTTTGGCATCTTTATACCTGCAATTTTCCCAACCTACATCAGACAATACAGAAAATAACGGAGGTGTCAGCACTGAAGGAGTCAGTGCTCACTTAACACACTGCCGCTTAAGTATCGCTTTAGCGGGAAAGAAACGGCCTCTGATTCTCTGAAAAAAATGGACATCATCTCTTTAGCTTTAAGAAGTGGAGGATCTTTCTCTGTTTCTCCTGCTTCTCTTCATTCTCCACTTCCTCCTTGTCACAGTGCGCTGCTGTCGTTCCTCCTGATTTACCAGACATCCTCTTTCCCCTGCTGTCAAATTTGATACAGATGGTTAGGCTCTATGGAGTGGCCTGTCACTCTCCATTTGAGCGCCTTGGTGTGACAGCGGGCCTGATGGCTCGTGAAGGGCCCCCGACTTTCCCAGCACACGGACACTGACATTTCTCAAAGGGGCTTGCATGCGCGCTTCCCACCCTGCTAGAGGAAGGATATGAAGAACCTGGAGTTGACCCAAAGCCTGCCAAAGGCTAGTATAGCAAGAGTCGGAGGGAGACAGAGAAGTGGAGAATGAGAAGGTGGACACAGAGAGGTTGGGGTTACGTTCGGAAGATTACAATATAAGAGGAAAGGAGGAGGAGACGATGAGGAGAGACTGGAAGGGAATGGGATGCCTAAAGAAGAAATGCAATGACGAAAGTGGATAAAAAAATGTTAAAGAGAAGCGAGTGTGAACTGTTAACAAGATATATGCCAAACATCACCCTGCACTGCTGCACTCTTTACTTCCATCTGAGGGATGCTGCTGCCTTACCCCCCAAAAACCTGACAGAAAGGGAAAATGTTCGCCACCTCCCCAAAACACATTTATACCTACACCCAGTGACATCAGGCAGAGGCAGGTGATCACTGATAAATGCAGAGAAAGAGAATAACACACATCTGTTCTTCTGGTCCCATAACATTAAGAATTACAGAAAGAAGAAAATAACAACAATATTATAAAGTAAACAAAATCAGACATCTGAACATATCTTTTTTGATAATCGTCTGAAAAAGAAGGCATGAATCATTCATGACATATATATTAATCCTATAATAACTCGAATTACAGTATTTTGTCTTTCATCTGCATTCCCTTGTATTATAGTTTTATACACCCATGTACCGAAAAGGCTGAAAATGAAAGCTACCAGCACAGAAATGCAGGATCGTGGCAGTGCAATAAAGATTTTCATCTAAAATGTCCCACTAATTTCTCCCCCGTTGTTTTGCTGCCAATATTCAGACAAACAACATGTCTGTGCAAGCATATGGTTTAAAAACAGTGGAGCTACCCTAAAATATTCTCAGTGTGTAGGAATCAACCAGGACAACTGGTATGTGTGTCCTCCTTTTTGTTAAGAAGCCGTCACTAAGTCACTAACTTAACCTTTGCCAATATTGGGTAAGTTGTTTTATTACATCCTGGTTGCAAGGTAGAGACCACGTTTGACAATCCGGGGGGAGGGAGGGAGGGACGGGGGAGCCGCTGTATTGCAGTGCCTGCGGGCAATGCTGCCAGTCAATATATATCTGCACACTTGCTCCTGCGCTCCCATTTGAGCGGAACGCGCTGCCCTCTCAGTGCCGCTGCGCAGCAGGGACAGCCAGCCACGCCGGGACGCTCGCAAGGTACGCATCACTTTTCTCTCCTCTGTCTCTCTGCAGCTCGTAGCGTGCACGCTGGTTTGTTTGTTAGACATAAGTTGTATTAAAAAGCAACTTAAGTAGGCCTGCTGATATTAGTAGTTTGTTTTATTTTAAACTGCGCGGCTTTTATTTTGTAGTTTTGTAATCTAAACGCATGAAGCTGAAATGAGAGCTTTGAAACACAAACCTTTATTTTACACAGTGTTTGTTCTAATACACTTTGAAATTAAAATTAAAATTCAATTGTAAGTGATTATACACGTTTGCATATTCCAAAACAATAGTTTTATACACTTTATTTTACTATAACCTGCAACAATCACAGCTTGTATTTATTTGTCAGCAGCAGTGTAATCTGTTACGTTATGTTTAAAAAAATTAGTTAAATAGTTGAACAAACTACATAAATCGATCAATCTGAATGTAAGTCTTGTCATATTTAAAACTAAATAATAAAATGTAATTACAAAGGGACCAAGAAGAAAAAAATTTTATGATGACAATAAAAAAAAAATCCTCTTTTGTCTTTTTCAGAAGACATTTCTCAGACGGTGACAGCCAACTGATGATCCTCATCTTAGGTAAAGTATCTAATTTCAACAGTGTATTGAGAGATTAAAAACTGTTCACTTATTTACTTATTATTTACTTAATGTACAAATACTCCAATCATTAGGCTGTCTGCGACTGCATGTAACTTTTCAGAGCTTTTACTGTGGTGAACCTGCTTTATTGCCACAATAGATATTCAAGCGATAGATATTCAGGCTTGTTTGATCATCAACCCTAAAAGCTTAAAACAAGACCGCAGGGTTTGGATATGGGACAGCGGGGAGCCAAAGTGCACAGCCAGAAGAGAAGTGAGAGCATCACAGTGGCCAGGAGAGGGAGAAAAATGTACTGTAAAATGATTTTTATTGATCGGCTCGTAGCAGCAGCTGTTAGGCTCCATTATGAGCTCAAAGCCTGGGTCAGAGCCCTGGGGGCAGAGTAGTGAGCCAATCAAATGGTCAGCCTCAAACGGGCTAGTTCTGAGGGTCCAATTGGAAGAGCAGTTGGCAACAGCGTGCCATCCTGTGTTAGACTCAATGAGAATTTCAACATCACTCTGGACGTTGTCCGCTGTTTCTGAACATAACCGACCATCTATCACCTGTATCTCAAAATTTTGTCATGAGCAGGAGACAAAAATAGATTTTTTTTTAATCTCAGCTTGGACCCTGAACATCCCACAGACTTTGATCTTTGAATGACCTGGGGGAAAAGGCAAAATAAAACCCTTAAAGCAGAGTGTTTTAAATTGGGTAGCACACTCCTCCTCACATCTTCTTTCACCACAGGGTTCTCCCAGCGGCTTGGCTTAAAGTGAAAAACATCACTAAATTTCAGGAATTTAACTGAAATGAATAAAAAAAACATTTATTGTTGGGTATTAAAATTATCTTACGTGATTAAAACAAAGGGTATTAAGCAAAATATTTCAACAAAAGTTCTGTCCTTTAAACAATGAAATGCTCAAGAGAGATAAAAACAAAAACTCAACCAAAAAGAGAAAATTGAATAATCTGAAATTGTTACCAGCAAAGCTGAATCTGCTAATAGAGCAGTTAAATTCACTGACTTGCAGTTGTATAAGCTATTTGCCACATATTTGATAAATGCTAGTATAAAAGTAATCAAATTAAAACCAATAATAGGATTTTAATAAGATAAAACTAAAAGTAAAACAAAGAAATCTAATTTGTTTTCCACACAACATATCTCAGTACAATGTATTAATTCATAATTCATTCATTATTGATTATCTAGAGGTAAATTATGACCCAACATTAAATGCAGAGGTAGTAAGATAAGTACAGGAGAGCAGTTAAACTTATGCACCATGTCCTGACCCAGATCCCAGTCCTGGCACTAATGATGCCCTATAGGCATGACGCCAGGCTCTCATTAGGAACCAGGCCTCAAACCCCCAACTCCTCTCCCTTCCATACCCGTATCTCTGCATCCCTCAGCCTGGCCGCACTGTGCCTGTAGCTGCCCTGTGAGGATCCTGCCCCTAAACTCAAGCAGGCCTCTGAGTGTTGTGAGAGGGCCCCCTGCACAGGTGCAGGAGTCCCCTGTGACGGGCCTGTTTGCCCCCTAGACCTGGGCCCTGCCAGCACCTGGTACTGCATTGGAACTAATGAATAGTGGCAGGTACAGTGAGAAGATAGCAGCATGGGCCTCCCTGCAGTTAGGTTAGTGGCAACCTTCACCATAGGCAGACAACAAATGGGCGCTCATAATACACGTATGTGCATAATGATATATGCAACCCTTCAGTGCACACAACTTTATCTAAACTCTGTGCATAGTGTAGTTCCTGCCAGCCGTATCATACGTTGCAAGGCACAAAGAACAAAAAAAGAAGTGAAGACTTTATGTTACATACGGTCTTTAGAGAAAACACTGAATCTGTTTGTGTGTGGTGGGTGTTGACATTCTGCATTTTCATTCATTGTCAAATTCTCCCGTTGTTTTCACAGATTTGGAACAATTCTTATCAAGAAAAAGACATTTTTCATCACCATGCACCTGCTACAAAACAACCTGAAAACAACCTGTGTCAAATGAAATGTACCCTGGTATAAAGTATAAAAAAAATAAAAGCATCTGTCTTGAATGACCATAGTTTAAATACAATCAAACAATCTTTAGAGATAATCATGTCCAAGGACGACGCTTGCAAAGTCACATCTGCTAGCAAGCACAAGGAGCGCAAGCCCAAGAAGCCTCACTATATTCCCCGGCCATGGGGCAAACCCTACAACTACAAATGCTTCCAGTGCCCCTTCACCTGCATGGAGAAGTCCCATCTTTACAATCATATGAAGTACAGTCTGTGCAAGAACTCCTTGTCTCTGCTCATAGAGTCAGACTGGCCCTACAAAAAGGGCAACATCCTCCACCCGGAACAGCTACGACCCTTTCAGCAGGCGCACGGTCTTCACTCCACTGCGAAAGATGAGCTGGAGCAAGTGACACGGAGTGAGGAGAGACAGAGGCAACGAAAGTCTGTTGACGACGAAGGAGCGGACAGAGAAAGCCATGGTCCAGAAGATGAGGAAGAGGGAGGACGAGGAGAGGGCGTAGAGGTTACTGTGCTAAAAGAAAGTAACAACAGCAGCAACAGAGGAGATGCTACAGAGTGTCTCACCAAGAAAACCAAACAGCCGGATTCAGAGCTTCTGATAGCTGACATGCTGTCCCTGGAAGATCAGCTTTTACGAGCACGCTCAGTAGAGGTGGAGGCCCAGCTAAAACACTATAAGCTGTCTAAGACATGTCTAACTGCTCCTGGGCTGCTGTCGGAGCAGTGGCGACTGTTGACATCGAGTCACACAAAGGCCAAAGCAGAGGGCGCTCAGCCCCGAGTGAGCAGTTCAATCCCCTGTTACCCTCCTCCGCAAAACCTGGTGGATTACCAGGATCCTACTGGACTCAACCTCTCAGTGCTTGGAGTGGGCTATCCCATCAGCCCCAGCCTCTTCTCCTACATGAACTCATCTCTTCCTACTGCCACCACAGGTGTCACAGCCCAGGCGCACGCGCAGCTTGCTCAACTTCCCTTTCTGGCGTCGGCTGCTCAGCTGATGCACCCGGCATCTGGCGCACACGCAGACAGAGCTCTCATCACCCCGCGCCTCTATTACCCATTCCTGTGTGAGCACACTTTTGGACAGGCTTCCAGTCAGAACGATGCCAACAAAGCACTCAAGGCATCCACCAACAGTCTAGAATCAAATCCATTGTCTGGCTTCCAGCCTAAAGTTAATCTGTGGAAAGTGCCTGCTTTGCGCCCTGGGAGCACTGCAGTGTCCTCTGCTGGCTGGGTGTCACCTCAGAGAGACTCCCCTGACCAGGCTTACAGGCCGGAGGGTAAACCGCAGACCTCAGCTAAAGAAGGCAAAGCAAGTTGGGGTTTTAAGAGGACAGGGGCTCCTATGGGGAATCAGGAGTCACCTGTGGAGAAGAAGCCGGCAATGGGCTTCACTTTGGACCTCCTGAAGAACATTCAGACTGCATCGACTCTGAATATGGCAGCTGATAAGCTCCTCTTCCAGAACAGGTAAAGCTGTTCTTAAATGTTGATTTGTTTTACAATAATGGAGACAAGTAAAAGCAGCAGTAGTAGGAGTAGCACAGAATCATTATCAACATTTTGGACCGTAGATTTCTTTATTCTCTTGAATGTTATAGCTTACCAGTTGTTAATGATTCTTATCCTCACAATTTCCCTCTGGGATTAATAAAGTGTTTTGAATCTTGAATCTCAGTTTACAGGATGCTCGGCTTCAAACCCGGCCCACAGAACTGTGGTACAACGATCCTCTCACCAGTCCCAACAGTGAATCATCCTCTCTTTCAACTTGCGGAGGGCCCAACAGCCAAGACTCTACTGCTGCCCGGACAATTGGAGATGGAGCCTCAGAGTCGGTGGCTGCTCTTCTCAGTGACCTCTCCAAGGCCCTGCAGGAGTATCAAGAGGCCGAACGCAAAATCTCGCACCTGGAGAAGGAGGACCTTCCTGCCCAGCGCCACCTCTGGGAACACCTGAGCAAAATCCGTAGCGAGCTCTCCCACATCCACCAGGCGCTGGAAAGAACGGCTCACCAGAGTGATCGACCTCTCGACCTGTCAGTCAAGAGGGACTCCACAGATTCACTCGGTGACCAAAGCATAAGAGAGGATGGCAGCCTCAGAAACAACACTACAGAGACCGAAGAGGAGAATGAAGAACTGGAGGAGAGCAGGGAGGACGAGGACGACGAGAGTGAGAGGAAGGTGATGAAGGCTTCACTGGAGAGTCGTAAGCAGTCGCTGGACTTGCTGATCAAAATGAGTCAGGCGTCTGTGGTAAACACAGAGGTTCTCTCACCCGCTGGTCTCGGCATGAGGCCCAGTCCAGCTGAGGCCTTATGGCCGAGCAGAACCACTAAGTGTGAGGCCGACTCCAGTGTCCTCCTTTGTCCTGACGGCCGGTCAGTGGTGTTCACCGACATCCCAGCCTCGGCAAAAACTCCAAAGAGACCTCCGTCCATACAGCGACGAGACGCCCAGTGTCCTCCAAGCCCTTTGACAGCTACTGACAACTAAACCTCTGCATTTCTCACTGAAACAGAACTAATTCCATACAGTTGTGAAAATGCAGTTGTCTTTTTTTGTCCCTGGCATGGCTTTGATTTTCACTGGCTGGAAGAAGATCATCACTCTCATTCTTAGTTTACCTTTGCAAAAACATCAAACATTTTGCACCTTACAGAATGAATGATAAATTGAAAGAAAAAATAATTTCTAATGCACTAAAGACTTTGATTGTTACAGTTCTCCTTAAAAATAATAATAAGATGTAACATCAGCACTGAAAAACATTCGGCAGGGTGAATTAAACGATCGAGTCTATTAGAAATCTTGCTGAGAGACAATCCTGTGTGCAGTGTAAATATTATAATTATAATAAATGTAAGTAAAATGTTTTAAAGGGTAAATTGTTTTATATGAATGATTTCATGTTGCACTGCACCATTTCACCTGATGAAAATAAAATGTATAATACACTCTGTATTTCTTGGAATAACCTGAGTGGAAGGCGTTTTCTTTTTATGGGAATGAACGGGAAAGAAACAGAAAAATCTATAGAAAGAATAAAATGAAACAGAAAAAATATTTCTGTTAACATTTTATTGTGCTGCAAATCATGAGGATAATTTTTTATTTGTAATAAGAAACAATCAGATCTGCGTTGGCAGCACCCCTGATTATCTACCCTGACAAAGTTGGGTGAATGTGCTAAAGGTGAAAAAGCACCTTAGGTCAAACCATCAAGGTAGTGGACACCTGTGTTCCTGGATCCTGGATCCTGGAGCCCCCCTGCAAAGGTCAGCGCCCTGAAGCTGAGTGCCACATTGGCTAATTAGAGGACTACCTGTCTTCCCCCCGAGGATGAGCACCCAGTCTGGGCTGCCCTATGTCTTCTGGCCCCTTCACCACCCTCACACTCTTGATACAGTTGCAAAGGTCAGCTGTCAAATGTGGAGAAGCCATGACTAGATGTTAAAACTGAAGAGGTCAAAATGCCTGTCTGATCCTTTTAACCAGATGTTTTTAATGTTAAATGTGTTCCGCCTTTGAAGATTATCGTAATTGAGGTATTTTTGAAAATCATCATCATTATGTTTAATAAAAAGCTCACATTTAAACCATTATTTGTGAATAATTAGAATTAGAAAGAGCAGAATATATTTAAGAAAAAGCTAAATGTGCATTACAGACACAAAAAAGGGAAACAGAACTGTTTCATTTAAATCTAAAGTACATTCAGTGGCAGCTTGAATCAGTGGTGTAACATCTTAATAATTAGTAGTAATGTTTGCAAATGAGTAAAATATCTCTGTTTGAGGCCTGTGTGTTTTATCTAGACAACAGAGTAGAGTCAGGACCTGAGCTGAGAGCTCCCTCTCCTGGACAAAAGATTTAAAGCCAAAGCAGTTTTGCTAAAGAACAGGAAGAGTACAGTATCTTTGTGCCTGATAACTGGCACCAGCATGACAACTATTTACAGTAGTGTGAAAACAGTGAGCGGAAGACAACGTCCTTCTTCGAAGCAACACTGACTTATTCAGTCAGAGGTAAGAAGCTCGGCTGCTCGAAGCAAAGCAGAAAGCAGTGAGTAAGTCTTTATGTTAATTGTCATGGTAAAATTTAAAATTTTAACTTTTAAGATGATTTAAATAATTATTTAAATGTGGCAGAATCAGGAACTCAGCATGTTGTACCAAGAAGAACATATTACAAAGCCCACAGGGAAAAGTTAATTAATTCTGTACACAGTACAATAGAAAAGCAACTATTTGCTAACTAGTTTACTTAAACTTAACTTGAAATGTTATTTTATGTCAACATTGTGTTTCTGCTGCACCCTCAGTTATTACTCATTACCTCTCAAAACTTTGTCTCTATTGTTAACTCTAACTTTTTTTTAGATTTCTTGGTTCTTGGTCTCACTTCTGTGCTGTCTGAGTTTGTAGAAGTCGAGCAAAGATGCTGCGAAGAATCCAGTTCCTCATTCTGCTGCTCGGCACCTCTGCCTGCTGGGGTTACGGTTTCAAAGGATGCTCTCAAAACTTCCCAAAGACTCACACCATGTGGTGTTATAACCAGAACATCGCCAACCTCTCAGATGTCCTTAGCATGATCCCAGATAACATGACCACAATCAACCTGTCCAAAAACAACATCAGAGTTATCCCACCTGGATCATTCAGCAGGCTGATCAGACTTAAACAACTGGACTTGAGCCAGAACAAGCTAATGTTTCTAAGAGGAGGAGAATTCAGAGGTCTGGAAGCCCTGATTTCCATCAACCTCACAAGAAACAACATCTCCAGCATCCACTTCAGTGCTTTTGAGGGACTCACCAGCCTCAAAAATCTTACCCTGACCTACAACCGACTTGAAACATTCTTAACCAGTGTTTTGAATTTTTTTCCAGTGATTAAAAAAGTTGATCTGTCGCTCAACAAGCTCAAGTCTTTCAGCTGTGAGGAGCCCGGAGGCTCCCTCACTCTTACGCATCTTGATCTTTTTGCAAACAAAATTCTGAGCTTAAACGTGAGCTGTTTTCCAGCCCTTGAGTACATCAAGCTGTCCAACAACTCAGACCTGCAGTTGCAGGCAGATGTCTTCGCCTCGAACACCAAGCTGCAGGTTCTGCGTCTACAGGCGGTTAAGGTGGAAGCACTGGTGGGACTCTCTGCAGCGGCAAAGAGAAATCTCTCTTGGGTTGAATTTTCTCTGTCCTTGAAAAAATCTCCACTGACTGTGTGTGGTGTGTTAAAAGGAATGAACCGTCTTTGGAAAATAGAGGTACATGTAAACCGTATAAGACAGTAAAATGTATTTTATTCGTTTTTTTAAACTCATTTGTCATTATTACTTGATACAGGTTGACCTGAAAGGATCCCAGTTACCTCAGAGTAATTCCAGCCTGCTGGACTGTGCCACACCTTCAGTCGTTGTTATTAAGGAGGCAAACCTGGGCAATGTTACCCAACTGTCGCTGAGAAAAAAGAAAACGACGAGTCTTTATCTCATCAACTGCGGGTTGAAGCAGATTTCTCACACCACATTCTCTAGTTTCAAAGGTCTGAAAAAGTTGCAGCTGAATGAAAATAGGATTATTATTCAGCGGGACACATTCAAAGGTCTGACCCATCTACACTTTTTGAGTTTTGACAAGTGTAAAATTCGTGACATCGACTCTGGCTGGTTCACTCCTCTGAAGAGTCTGACTAAACTATCTTTCTCAAAAAATGAAATCACCGAGTTGACAACAAACGTGTTCAGCACCCTCGTCAACCTCAAGGAGCTCTATTTGCACTTCAACTTGTTAAAAGCCATAACGATGAATCCTTTCAGTAAGCTGCATAGGCTTACCAAGCTCAACCTCAGCTTGAACATCATTTATTACATTTCAGAAGGCTCCTTTCGAGACCTGAACTCCCTCAGGTATTCGGTATTCTCCAAAGGTATATTCCTCTTTCCTCTCAGTCAGTTTACTTACTGTAATGCATACTTTAACCCGTTAGGTACCTGGACTTAAGTGGGAACCGCATCAGCAGGCTGACACCATACATCCTGTTTGGACTAGTAAATCTGACTAAATTTATTTTGTACAACAACCGGCTCCATTTTAGGTCCTATGAAACTCCCTTAATCAACCTTACGTCTCTAGAGGTAAATTAATTATTTGAGGCCATTATTAGTCCTCAGTACAAGAAGAGTAATGTAGTGTGTGAATAAATGTATCTTTCTGTTTTTGTCTCTATCTCTGTCTCTATCTCTATTCTGTTTTTGTCTCTATCTCTGTCTCTATCTCTATTCTGTTTTTGTCTCTATCTTTCTGTTTTTGTCTCTATCCACCTGTCTCCCCTCCTCTGATCTGGAGTATCTGGAGATGAACTACCAGGGGCCTGGAGGTCCAGGCATTGGTAATATTGGACCACATTTCTTCCAAGGTCTACATCGACTAACCTCAGTTGCCATCGGGAACAGCATCATGGTTCAATTTCATCCCGACGCCTTTGTTCCTTTGGTGAATTTAAAATATCTGTACATATCTGGAGTAGATATGAAAATGACCAACCTGAGTGCAGTGTT